>JAPYYZ010001409.1:0-15434 GCA_030522705.1 Eretmocerus eremicus
CGCCCGGGGGTGCGGGCGGCCCCGGCACCCGCGAGCGCCCCTGCGCGCCAGCCCGCCGAGCGACGGAGAGGCTCTGGCCCTGCGCGGCGAACCGAGCCACGGCCTCCTCGTCGTCGTCGTCAGGGCCGGCCCGCTCTGCCTCCGCTGGCTGGTAGCGCCCTGGCGCCGGGCCCGCCCGTGTCCCACCGCTGGCCGCAGTGTTTGTGCGCTTGCCAGGCCCTTCGGGGTCACTCACCGCATCCAAAGCTGGCTGTCTGCTGGCTGGCCGAGTCCCCCATCTGCTCTTGCACCCAGTGATAATTGCATCTCTGTGTTTTAGATCCATCGGATAACAAATCACTGGAGGATATCTCAATGGATGAATACATAGTGAGTATCCGTGAGCTTGCTAACCTGCGTCAGGACAGTGTTGTTGTTTCGTTGTGTAGCAAAGAGCCAGCTGATTGGAAAACACGTTAAAGTGATTGAACTAGTGCTACCGTTGGACTTGCTGCTGTGCAAACTGGTGGAATTGAGTTTAATCAGTTTGTGCCTACTCCCAAAGTGTTCGATGATGATGGCCCAAGAATCAAAACAAACCGCAGGACTGCTTCCATGCATTTTTATTCAATATTGGCAACTAAAAGGAGTTTACGCACTTGCCAAGTGATACTACTCTCCTCCAACGACTCAATTTGATATCAAACCAGTTTCAAGCACATGTCAACCTCATTATAGTTTGCTATTTCATGACTGAGATGTTTTGTTCAATCTCTGCCTCTTATTTTTCAGGATGCACACAGCTTTTCTGCATGTGTCGCATATTCTTAGATTGCTCGGTGTAGTAGAATGGCACAACGAGGCAAAAGAATAAACAAAAACGACAATGAATCGGCGTCGTGCCCGGGCGCGATTAAAAGGCGCAAATGTAGAGTGGGACCTGCATCTACTGATACACCAGTACCAGTGGTCACGTTGGGCCCATCGGAAGAAGAAGAAACGATGGCATCGTCAAGTCAAGGAGGGTTGTCTTGGACTCCCAGGCCTATCAGTGATATCAAAATATCTAGTATTTATAACCGATCAGCAGCAGAACCACCTGCAGAGCTTTATCGCAAAGATCTTATTAGCGCAATGAAATTACCCGACAGTGAACCTCTTGGTCCAAGTGAGTATTGGGTGATATCAGATCAATGGAAACAGGAATGGGAAAAGGGTGTGCAGGTTCCTGTGAATCCAGATTCACTTCCCGAACCTGCAGTGACCCATATCCAAACACCGTCAACTAGTCGACTGTACGGCGAATTCAAATTGTAAGTTTGACATTCTACGTTTCAGTGAGTGCTATTCCTAATCAATAACCCCACATTCGCGATGATAGAGTGACGAACAAAAGATCTAAATAGTCTCCTAGTTGTACAATGGCTTGATTACATTCTCTTGCACTTTCACAAGTGACATTTATAAGTGGTTTGAATAGTCTTCATTCTTATCAATTGTGATCTGAAGAACGTAACGTATATTTTGTTGGAGATGTTACAACATTCAAATAATATTTGAATCACAGTTATACCTGCAAACTCAAATTCATGGCTTCTTATTGTAGATGATGAAATTCTCAATTGGAATTGAATAACTGGTTCTCTAGATTCCTGACTCTCAAATAGTACAGTTAGAGTTTCCCCTTTTGATGCTTAATACTCATTGATGAATACCTTACTGCAACGCATTTCTTTTCCAGACCCAAAAAGTTTTTGAGGATATCTCGAGATGATTTCTTCAATCCAGAGGATCATTATCTGAGTAACACCCCAGCTAGAGCTGAGAAAGCTTGTGCTTACGACTTGGATGACACTGACATTGCTTGGCTCGAAGTTCTTAATGGAGAAAGAGCATTGGTATATTCCTATTGACATTTAGAAAACTCTATTGTGAAAAATATTCTCTCTTACTCACTTCTCTAAAATTCTAGTGCGGCCAACCATCTATAACTGAAACCCAGTTGGAGCGAGTAATTGAAGAATTAGAGCATCGCTGTTGGGATAAAATACAAACCATAGTGAAAAATGAAGAAGGTCTAGGTATCGAATATGATGAGAACGTCATATGCGATGTTTGCAGATCTGTAAGTTCAACTTTTAAACTTTCTATAAATTATATTGATTTGTTTTAGGACACTAGATGAAATATCATATAATCCACCTAATCAATATACTATTGTTTTATCTCAGCCTGATTCCGAAGAGGGAAATGAAATGGTGTTTTGTGATTTCTGCAATATTTGCGTGCATCAAGCATGTTACGGTATTACGTCTATACCAGATGGTTCTTGGTTGTGTAGAACATGTTCTTTGGGTCAGAGACCAGAATGTGTTCTGTGCCCCAACCCAGGTGGCGCCATGAAGTCTACAAGAAGTGGGCAAAAATGGGCTCACGTATCTTGTGCTCTCTGGATTCCTGAAGTCAGCATAGGCTGTGTTGAAAGGATGGAACCTATAACCAAGATTTCCAGTATTCCGGTAATTTGAAAGGATATTGCTATGTATTCCTTATGCACCATCTGAATTTCAATTCCTTAATTTGAAACCGATCACATCCCGCTCTTCGGTCCTCAAAGTTTGATCTTGTCACTGCCTTTTTAAAATTGTGAGATCAAAGATGAACAATCTACATCCTCAAGGAATATCTCCCACTGTAAAATCAGTTAATTGAATTCTTTCGTCAACTCATCTTCAAAATTTTTCCGATTAAAATTAACTGTAGATGAATGTATGTAAGAAATACTATATAATAATGATTGAATCATTTTTGCAGCAAAGCCGATGGGCGCTTATATGCGTACTATGTCGTGAGCGCGTTGGTGCTTGTATACAGTGTAGTATAAAAACATGTAAAACAGCCTATCACGTTACTTGCGCTTTCAAACATGGACTTGAAATGAAAGCTATTATTGAAGATGAGCAAGCTGAAGATGGTGTAAAATTGAGAGTGAGTTTTAATGCCGCTTTCTTCTCATAATTAATAATTGTTGACAAAGTAGTGAGCCGTTTTCCATTTTGATAAGATGTATTTTCTTGAAATATTCAAGTCTTAAAGAAACTTCCAAGCTCCGAAGAGATTTTCGAGCGTATTGATCTGTCTTGAGTCTAAAATGACCAATTTAAATGAATCTAAAAAAATCATCTCATCGAAAAGACTTGCCAATGCTAGCGTAGTTTTTTAAAAATTGTAACATGCGATTCGTGTCGCTATCGTGAGATGAGTATCGAATATTCATCATATTTGTTCCAAAATATTGAATATAGCTAAGGCCGCCAAGCGTGAATAATTCCTAATAAAAACCTTGTTCTAGTCGTACTGTCAAAAACATGGTAAAATCAACACGAAAGATAAAAGTAGTGGAACAGGAGCAAGCAGTGGAAGTGGTGAAAGAGGTTCGGATACGGATGAAAACGAGCCTCGGCGAAGAAAACGCAAGGATATGAGTTCTGAAGAAAAGAATCAAGCGCGTGCGGCTAAGTAAGTTACTTTCACAAGCTTTTTAGGAGCAATCTTTACGAATTTTCGGATAGTTTCAAACCATATTTCGAATTCAGTTGTTCTCTCCCATTACTGAATAGCTTTCCAAAATTTTTTGTTGCAAGACTTTTTCTCGAGATATTAATCGACCGCTATTATACACCAACACATTAAAAAACAATGTGAATTTTATTTTTTTAAAAACAGACTCCAGGAAATAGAGGCCGAGTTCGATAAACATGTAAGCTTGAAAGATATCACGAGTCAGCAACTGGACGTGGATCACGATGCTGTTGTTTACATATATAACTATTGGAAATTGAAACGAAGGGTGAGTCTTACTCTTTTATAATTCATGGCGCGTTTCGCTCATCTGTTCAGGAAGTAGTTTGACTTACGGGTCGGTCTTCAATCTCTGTGGTATCGGTATAGTTCCCGTTTAGATATTCATACTTTGCCAGTTCTAGAAATATTGAGGCTGCCGTCATTTGTCCTAAAGAATTTCATCTCCAAGACTTTTTTCTTTTTCTTTTTCTTCAAAATGTTGGCTATGATCTCCGAGACTTGATTCGGACGAGTTGAAGTTGTATTTTGTTTGTCAGTTTTATCATATGCATAGGATCATTTTTACTCAAAACCAAGATGAGGAATCTTCCAAAATCATTGAATGCTAAAGGCTAAGCTCCCAGTTAGACGTGAATGGAAACATGATTCATTCCTGCTCGCTCTTACTTCTCGACGCCCTCGGGCAGCATTTTCATGATAATTCTGAAGTCACAGACAGGTCATATGTTCATATTGAAAGGAATCCCTCATATCTCTTGATGAATCAAAAATATCACGAGCAATATTCGGCGATCTTAAAGATGACTTTTTATTTGCAGGCCGGACACAATAAACCTCTGTTACCGCCTCGCTGTGGAGAATTTTCAGGATCTAGTCTGCGATCTCAAGGTCAGGCAGATAGTGAGAAGATGCGAAAGTTCGTACAGCTGCGTCAAGATTTGGAGCGTGTGCGTAATCTGTGTTACATGGTGAACCGCCGAGAAAAACTCTGCCGTACATTTCTCCGGTTGCGTGAACAAACCTTCCATAAACAAGTCATACTGTTGTCGACTGGTAATCTTCCGCCATCAGTTGCCACAGCTGTGCTTGGAGCAAATCACGGGCCGTCGATTTATGACCACCTGTATTCGCATTCGGATGCTGAATTACACACGAATAGTATTGAATCGACGCTTCTGCAAATTAAAGGCATCGATTCATCGGGAACGTCAGCTTCAGGCGACGAAAAGAAGCACCCGCCAGACTTCAATGGGGCATCTAATAAGCGCCTTGCTTTCAATGGCTCGATATCTCGGAAAAATCTCTACGGTACTGACTTTTCTTCAATGAGTAGTAGCGAAACAGAGCAGTCCAAACCGAAGAGAAGTTCTGGTGCCAGCAAAACTACTCCCGAGAAGAAATTGGTAAGTCATGACAAATTCGTTCTTGCCTCGAGAGTAAGCTATGTAAATGCGCAATTTTTCTTGATTTTTTTCGATCAATTATTTTCAATTTGAGCAATCTATAAGTATTTTCTATTGGATAATTTTATTTGAACCTTTTGAAAATATTTTGTGTGAATAGTGAAATCATCGAAAGATCCGCTACTTATTATGATGGTCTTCGTATCACTACTGACAAGGAGAGGGCCCTACCTCCGGGAAACGGATTCGTCCGAAACTTTTGGGACTTGCTTGTTTTGGTGAGAAATGGAGATATCTCGAACAGTTTTGTTTAGTGGGCCTTCTGGGCTGAGATACAGCAAAATACATTAGCATTGTCCACATAGGCCCGTATTAAATAGTCGTATATATGAGTATACTAACAATGCTAATATGTATTTGGGTGTATCTCAGACCAGAAGGCCGATTAGACAGAACCCTTCGAGATATCTCCATTTCTCACCAGAACAAGCAAGTTCCTAGAGTTTCATACGAATTCGTTTCCCGGAGGTGGGGCCCTCTCCTTGTATGTTTGTTCTTGCAAACTACTGGAAACAATTGGTTTCAAGTGATTTTCTGTGTTGATTCCATTCCATTTCAAAATGTTCTACTCACAATCTCGCACATACCTACCGTGTTTTTCGCCGATATTTGACGTTTCATTTGGTATCGAAGAGAAGGTGTCTTCGTTATGACAATGATTTTTTTCTATTCGTAGTACTAAAACCTTGTATTTATTTTCTGCAAACAGATGAAGAAAGTCAAATCAGAGCCAAAGATTGAAACTGACTCAAGTACGGAGGAAGAAGACAAGGCTCAGAAGTCATCAAGTAAAACTAGTAGTGGCAGCAAGACTAGTCCTAGACGAAAGCCTAAGAAGACTAGTGCGCCAGATCGACCTCGCCCTATTCCTCGAAAACTATTGGATGCTAGTAGCGAGAGTGACACCAAACTGGAGACAGCTGCCACGAGATCTCGTACTTTACAACACATGGAGCGTGAACTCACCAGTGCTTCGGGCAGTGATTCGGATGAGTTGATACCCATTAGCAATAAGAATTCGTCAGCTCGTAATAAGTCGTCGACGAACCCCATGCAAATATACTCAGACACCGACGATTCGTCGTTAGAACGTTCTTCCTCTAAATCAACTCACGCTCTAAGCAGATCGAGCTTGAAGGCTACTTCCACGCCGTCTGAAAGCTCAAAGAAGAAGGAGAAGAGTAGGCAGAAGCAAAGAGATAGAAGTATCAAAATCCCCAAACCGCTTAAACAATCGAGAGAATCGCTGTTTGACGAAGTCAAGAAAGAAACCAACACGCAGAACAAGGAGAATCAAAAGAGCATCAACAAGAAGAAAGAGTGCATTGAGTCGGTCCTGATAGTGCCGCAGCGACAAGCGGCAAAGAAAGCTTCTGAAATCATGCAGCGCTCGCAAGGCAAGAAAGAATCGACAGCTCAGATAGGCAGCGATGCATCGGATACGAAGCCTCCGATCGAAGAGATCAAACCCGTTATCAAACCATCGAAAGAAATCAAGGAAAGTAGAGAATCGAAGTCTTCCTCGTCGATGCCTCCTTCATCGTCGAAAAAGCAGAAACACGATGGCAAAGTCGCATCGAAAGAGATGAAGGATTCCAAAGGCAACGATATTTATGAGTTTGAAAAGGATGCAGGAGACGGTTCAGAAATGATTTCGTATGTGCCACAGCGTCAAGCTGCCAAGAAAGCGGCCGAGCACATAAAAAGCAATATAAGTGCCAAGGCACCGGTTCCGACTACCGAGACCTTGGATACGTCTGACAAACTGAAGAAGGAGTCGCCCGAAGCAGTGGCCACAAAAAGGAAACAAGAGGTCAAGAAGGAGGAGTCTGTCACGAAAGAAGAGCCTCCGTCGTCTCCCAAGAAACCAACCCGGAAACCTCCCTCGAAACCACAGTCCGAATCTTCGAGTTCAAGCAGCAGTAGTAGCAGTTGCAGCAGCTCGAGCGATAGCAGCAGCAGCGATTCGGAGGGCTTGAAAAGTCCCGTGCCATCTCGGCGTTCGAGCTCGACGAAAGAGCGCGCGGTTTCGTCGTCCACCTCGTCCGAGAGTGACTCTGGGCACCAATCGGACAGCCGTGGCAAGAGCTCAATCGCCAAAAGTAGGCCGAGTCCCACCAAAGTCGAGCCCAAGAGCGATGCCAGGGCCGAGATCAGGGGCGTCGAGGAGGACAGGAAGAATTCGATTTCATCCCTTTCGGGGACGGGGCGGAAACTCAAAAAGTTGCCCGACAAGAAGCTTAAAACTTCCGACGGGCGGCTTGGACACGAGTTTCAGCCGCCGTCTACTGAGAGAGATGAACCGAGTCGAGCCTCCTCCGACAGCTCCAAGGATGAGCGGCAGCAACAGCAGCAGCTCAAAGACAGCAAGCAGCGACAAGAGCGGCCGACCCCCACAAGCAAGCATAAGCCTGCGGAGCGCAGCGACCCCAGCCCCAAGAGATCAGCTGCAGTTCCACCACAGCAGCATCGACATCAGCAGCAGCATCAGCCACAAGCTAAAACTGATGAAGGTGTGCTCGGTAGGTCTCGAGATAATGATGGGTCACGAAATCTATCTAGGCTCAAATCCTCGAAAAAGCCCAGCCAAGCCGCCAAACAGTCCCAGCAGCAAGAGCCCGAGGTACAGCGGCAGCAGCAACAACGCCAGCAACAGCCAGCTGACAAGCCCAAAGAGGAGCCCTCTGCAGCCTCAAAGGGGAAGGCCGCCGAAGCTCGCAAACGAAAATCTGGCCAAAATTCGCAAAAGGAAGAGAAGGCTCGTGGCAAAGATGCGGCTACGCTCAAAAAGGTGGAGAAAAGAGTGAGAGAGAGGTCGAACGACAAGATCGGCTCGAGGGAAAGTGTAGATCGCGATTCGAGCGCTGCGAAAGAGAGAGTCGCCACCGTAGAGCCCATACAGAAAGCGACCGTTCCCGACGGCGACAGCCCCTCTTCAAAGAGCGACGCTGGCTCGAAAAAATCTAAAAAGACGACGAACAAGAACATGGCTGTGTCATTGGAGGAGGAAATGAAACAGCGTAGAGCGGAGCGAGAGAGTCCGAAGAAATCGTCTAAAGGCTTGGACAAGTTGCTCGAAAAACGTGAACACCTGGATAAACTATCCAAATCAAAGACCGGAGAATCGCCGAAAACTCGATCCCTGGACGAGTCTGTGAGAATAGACGGCCAAGAATCGCACAAATTAGATGAATCGAGATCTAGTGATGGAAAAAGCCATACGAACGAGACGAGAAGCTCGACGAGAGAGGCATACGATGCATCTATTGACGAAGTCGCGCGAGCGAAAGATTCCACGCCGGAGCCGCTAGCAGACCAGATCACAGAGGAGCAGGACAAGGCGTTGCCCTGGGAAAAGTCGATCATTTCCAACGAAAATTTCGACCAGACGCACAAGGTCAGCTCGAAGGGCAAAAGTGGCAACGACTCGAGCGGCTTCCCCAAGTCGACCCCGGAGAAGCTGGCGCCACCAGTCGAACCTGTTGAAAAAGATAGCGGCGGTAAGAGGCGGAAATCCATTAACCGATCGATGTTCTCGCCGCAGCATGCCAGCGCTAAAGATGCTGGCGTGTCCGAGTTCTTCGATTTCGATCACGACATGCTCACGGACGACATGGTGAACGACGACGGCTTCAGCATACCCCGGGATGCCGAGGAACGCGCCGCGCCACTCTCGTTCCATTTCAACAACGAGCTCTGGTTCAAGGAAGATACCAAGGAGGACAGCGCCCGAGAAACTCTCCATCTCGTCGAGAAGCTGCGCATGGAGCTCTCGAAGAAGTCGAATTCTAGTCAGTTCGAGGTGGAGCCGACGGTCGCGTCCGTCCCGTCGAGCGAGCTCAAACTCAAGTCGCAGCAGCAACAACAGCCGCTCTCGCAAACGCCGCTCGAAGATCACCATCAGCAGCAGCAACTGCAGCAGGCCAAACTCAAGCCGACCGAGCTGTCGAGCGCGGACCTGAAGAACGCCAACAGCCTGCCGCACCTCTGCGACAATCTCGCCCACGTCGACGCTCAACACCTCGAAGAGAAGCCAAAGCCTTGCTTCGCTCACAAGAACGAGCTAGCTTATCAAGGATACAACGCAACGGACCTCGAGAGCGACAAGGTAGCCATGGCCGAGCGCGCCAAGCTCGACCGGGCCGAGGCGGACGAGCGATGGGTGCCTCCCAGCCTGGAGAACGCCCTGACCACCGCCGAGCTCACTGCCCTGATCGAGAGTCAAGCCCAGCGCTTCGGCATGCCCGTTCCTCAGCAGCAGCAACAGATCCATCACCAGCAGTTCTCGAACGAGCTAGCCGCGGCAGTGCTCGCTGCCGGTGAAAACGCCGCCGGGCTGCACTCTCAACTGCACATGAGCATGCAAGAGCAGCAGTACATGATGCGGTTGCAGCAGCAACAGCAGCAACAGACACAGCATCAACAGCAACAGCAGCAGCAACAGCAACAGCAAACGAATCTGGCGTCGTTGGTGGACCAGCAGCTGCCGGTGCACATGCTCGAGGAGATGAACCCAATGGAGATGGTCAACAGGCACCTCATGTGTCTGCCGGGTGGGCCCGACGACGAGCCGACGAGCGAGCTCGACCGCACCCTCGACAAGGACGATCTCGGCTCGGACGGGACCCGGCACACCGAGTACGGCACGGGCTCGCTCTACAACGACGTGGCGACGGTGCGCGCCGGCGGCGACACGCGCTGGGCCGAGAGCCAGGTGCTGCCCTCGCGGCGCTCCACCTCCTCCTCCATCACCTCGGCCTCGTCCATCGACGAGCACTCGTCCGTGCCTCCCTACAGGGGCCCCCTCTCCACGCCCGGACTCCAGCAGCAACAGCAACAGCAGCAGTCGATGGGCCCGGGCGGCTTCCAGTCGTGCGCCCTCGAGGCCGCCGCCACGGCCTATCACTCGTCGGCGGCGGCGGCGGCGGCGGCGACGACGGCGACCGGGGCACCGCCGCAGACCATGGCGGCCAACGGCTACTCGGCGCCGGTCTCGCTGTTCCCGCCGCAGCCGAGCGCGACGGCCCAGCTGCCGTACCCGTCGCCGGGCGCGGGCCTGTTCCCGCCGCCGTTCGGCGCGCCCTTCCCCACGCCCCAGTCGCTGCACGCGTCCGGCTCGGGCGCGCCCGCGCTGCCCTCCACCAAGCAGCAGGGCCTCGACGAGCATCTGCAGGGCGCGGTGCAGGCGTCGCCCTGCACCGCGGCCTTCACCTCGTCGTCGCACAACATGGCCTTCACCGCGGCGATGGTCTCGCCGACGCCGCCCGTGCCCGAGCACGAGCTGTACGGCGCGCAGCCCAAGGCCGCCCAGACGCAGCTGCTCGGCGAGAGCCCGGCCGTCGCCGTGGCCACGGCCTTCCTCAACAGCGTCGCGGGCGCCGCCGACGAGCAGCTGATCGAGCAGCAGCAGCAGCAGCAGCAGCAGCAGGAACAGCCGCAGGAGCCGGCGCTCGCGCCACCGACGCCGAGCGCGCCCGCGGTCGCGGCGACCGCCACCCCGACGAGGACGAGCAGCGCCAAGAGCACGCCCACGCACGCGGGCAAGAGGTCGCCGGCCAAGCCGACGCGCACCTCGGCCAGGGTCACCTCGCTGCAGGCCAAGTCGCCCGGCAAGTCGCCCCGGCAGCAGCCGGCGCCCGAGGACAGCAGGCCCGCCAAGGCGCGAAGTCGCGGCCGCGGCTCCAAGTCCGGCCAGCAGGGCAGGGGCCGGGGCCGGGGTCGGGGCAGGGGCCGGGGCAGGACGCCCCACCACAACAGCTTCGCGCACGGCGACGACTCGATCCAGCACAAGCTCGTGGGCACCGTGTACGACTTCGACTCGGACGAGGACTCGCCCGCGGAGACCAACATCGCCGACCTGCGCACGATGCGCGAGCGCAAAAAGTCGATCGAGCTGTCGGCGGCGATCGGCTCGGAGCGGCGCGACAGCGCGGACGCCCGGCTCTCGGACGGCCCGTTCGAGCTGCCGGCGTACCAGCCGCCCCAGCCGCACTACAAGGGCTACGCCGCGGAGGGCGGCAAGAGGCCCTCGACGACGGCGGCGAGCTCGCCCTCGGTGCCGGGCGACGACTCGACGATCGGCGCCGAGAGCGAGGTCGGCGCCCCGGCGCAGGCCGGCGGCTTCGGCGAGGCCGTGATGCCGCTGCTGCCCGGGCCCGTCGACATGCGCACCTACAGCTCGGAGCTGGAGCCCCGGGGCTCGGCGCTCGTGCACGGCGCCGCCGCGGCGGCGGCCTACGCCAACCACCTGCTCGGCTCGTTCGGCGCGGCCGCCGGCGTCCCCGGCTCGGCCGACTCCGTGCCCGACATGGACGACGAGCTCGACAAGGAGCTGCACTCGCGCCTCGTCGACAAGATGCGCCAGTCGCAGCAGCAGCTCGCGCAGCAGCAGCAGTCCCAGCTGCACCACCACCACCACCAGCAGCTGCAGCAGCAGTACCAGCAGCCCGACCTCGCGAGGATCGCCGGCGCGTCCGGGCTCGAGGCGGCCGTCGCGAACGCCGCGATGAGCGAGCTGAGCGGCAGCAAGCTGCCCCTCATGGACTCGCGCAACCAGCTCAAGGTGAAGATCAAGGGCCCGTTCCTGGACGCGAACTACGTGGCGGCGGCGTCGGCGGTGTCGGTGCCCCTGGCCCAGCAGCTCAACCCGACAATCCAGCCGGTGGCGAGCAGCGTCGCCGCGGTCGTCGGCTCGGGCACCTCCAACCTGCGCCGCATGCGCAAGAAGGAGCTGCTGCGCCAGTACTGCTCGCAGGACATGAACATGGACGAGCCGGCGAGCGGCAGCGGGGGCCTCGTCGCGTCCGCGCCCGTGCCCATGCCGCCCATCAGCCGCACCGTCATCACCATACCCAAGGCCGTCGCCTCGATGACGAGCATACCCACCCGCGAGGACTACAAGGCGGTCGTGGACGCCAACATGGAGAAGAAGCGGCGCAAGGAGCGCGCCAGCGCCGGCGGCAGCTTCCTCGACGCCTCGGCCCTCGCCGACGACGACGAGCAGCAGCTGCTGCAGCTGCAGCAGCAGCTGGGCCAGCCGGCGGCCATGGAGAGGCGGCGCTCGTCCGCCGGGGCCCCGGCGGGCGCGAGCGCGGCCACCGAGCGCAGGAAGCCCAGGCAGTCGAGGCAGCCCTCGGCCCAGGCGTCGCCCGCCTCGGCGCCCGGCGGCCCGCCCAAGCTCAAGATCAAGATCGGCGCCGAGACGGCGCTCGGCGGCGGGCAGCAGCAGCAGCAGCAGCAGGACGACCGGAGCAGCCTGAGGCCGCCCAAGAAGCGGCTGAGCAACATCCCCAGCGTGCCGAGCATGGAGGACCTGAAGCGCGAGAGCATGAAGTACCGGCGCATGATCATGGCCGACTTCGACAACAGCGGCGTCGGCGAGAAGGGCGCCAAGCTCAAGCGCGACAAGAAGGACAAGAACGGCAAGCGCAAGAAGCGGCAGAGCAAGAAGGAGGAGGCGTGCGTGGAGCTGCTCCAGGACGGCGCCGCGCCGCCCAAGCTCATCATCAGGCTGGGCAAGAGCAGCGCCGTGGACGAGGGCGGCGCGGCCAGCCGCGAGTCGCCGGGCCGCGCGGACAAGGCCTCGACGCCGGCCGACAAGGGCAGCGACGAGCCCGGCCAGGCCGGCGCCGGCGGCAGACCCGGCAACTCCTCCGGCAGCGGGCCCCAGGCCGAGGGCAAGCAGCAGCAGCAGCAGCCGGCGAGCCACTCGTCCGTGAGCGCGCTGAGGAACGTGCGCGCGGCAAAGGTCTCGCCCATCAGGTTAAAACTGACGCGCTGCCAGGAGGGCTACGAGCTCAAGTCGCCCGCGGGCGGACAGGAGCAGGCGCAGTCCTCCGGCGCGAGAGCCGACCCGGCATCGTCTTCCAGAGGCGAGGCAGACGCGGAGAGCGCGACGGCCTCGCAGCGGGGCCAGCCCGCCACGGCGACGGCGACCGTGGCAGCGACGGCCGAGCCCCCCAGCTGTACGCCGGCGCCGCTCCCCCAAGGATGCCAAGTTAGGTGATAGATACTGATAAGTGTAAGATAAACGTTAAATGGACGCACCGAGTCATTCAAGTTTTAACTCGTGGACGATGGTTATATATACTATTTATACGATACAGAAGCATATACAATTACACTATACGGAACGTCATATATATATGTATATACTATATATACATGCTCGCGCGTATGTGTATATATACAATATCCATATATGTATAATATCCCATGTTGAGACGTGCAGACTCACTATCTCATCGCCTGATGAGCGCAAATACGCGTATTATTAATGTATATACGTATAAATATCATTCGTTCGAGTAACCTCAAGTGTAAATGATCTGAGGGTGAAGTGAAATGTCACAAAGTGCCCAAAGTCACCATAATTACTACTGCATGTGCATTTCAAAGTGAACGATCTAGGCAAGTTTATTAATCAATTTTAAGAAAGATGGTTATTGGCTCACGAACTCGAGCAATGCTCATGAACAGCATTGGTGTCGCTCTTTACTGGAGATGGAATTTCTTACAATTTTCGTAGTCATCTGCTCTCGAAAATCACTTTTTCCTCTCTTCAGAATATATCATTGTTATTCTTTTTGATTACGCTCTGTAGAGAATCATATTCCAGTCTTGAATTTTGTACCGCCCGTTTTATTTTTATATTCTCATTTCGTTGCTTTTTGTTGAAAAAAGTCATAGATTTGTAAATGACAAATGGTTTGAAAGTTTTACGCTGTCAAAGCATGGATTTGCATGGGGTTTGACTAAATATTTTCAATTGCCATTCTAGCAACAGACGGTTCTGGAGAACGTTGAATTTTCTCAATAAATTCGGGAATTTCATGAAAATCATACTCCCCGTGATGAATGATAATCGTTCACTTTTGGTGAATAATTTTGTCGAAAACATTCTTTATTGGTTTTATTACGTTTTATCATTAATATTATTAGGATTACTTTTTATTATGATTATTTTTATTGATAATCTTTTAATTCCAATTCCATAAGGAAAACGATGTATGTGGAAATCGATT
The DNA here is from genome assembly GCA_030522705.1 of Eretmocerus eremicus. Taxonomy (NCBI): domain Eukaryota; kingdom Metazoa; phylum Arthropoda; class Insecta; order Hymenoptera; family Aphelinidae; genus Eretmocerus; species Eretmocerus eremicus. The sequence continues at coordinate 14,051 of JAPYYZ010001409.1, forward strand.
TCTGTGATATGAAAATTTGAGATTTTAGATTTTTAGCAAAGAAATCATGCAATAATCAATGACTAACGGATAAGGTGAGACTGATTTATTATTTCCGTTTGCCGATTTGCTTGCTTGTCTATAATAGGATTTCTTCTTGAAACAATGCACGTAAAATCCGACATGTATCACATATTTTGTTCATCGCTTATTATTGACTGTTTCCGTTTTTGATCTTACAAAATTTCCCACATCATCGAAAAAGTACAATCTCATCTGCAGTATGAATCAATCGAGACACCGTATTTGAATGATGAGAGTCTATTCAAATTTGAGGTCGGAGCTAACCTGTGTCACTGAAATATATTCTCTTTAAAGCTCTTTGATTGGCATCCAGATCAAATCATTTCCATTTGCTTCTTAGACATCATCCTCTGCGTATTTGAGTGTAGAATAAGTAATTTACATATTTGAATGCAAGCTAAATAATTCAAAAACATTCTTTTTCGGCTCTCCGTTGACTCCAATGGTCTGAATTTATTCAAGTTTTGACGATTTTTTCTAGAAGTCTCATTTTTCAGTTGCTATCTCTTGGTCAAAAGAGTGATTGATAATCTTTGAGTGCCGCACTTATACGCTGAGTTCCCTCAGTCATGAAAAACCTATTAATCTCATTATCATAATGCACTGAAGTTTCTTCTGCAAAATGTGATTAAGAGATCAGTATCAAAATTAAAGTTTGGAGAACTCTCGCAAATAAATGGAATGCATTTTCAGCAAACGATCGACACCCCGATAAACACAGTATGTCCAAAGCAAAAATACTATTAAATTTGTAGAGATGTTGAATCCTTAGATTGAGTATTGACGAATTTGGTAAGTTATCAAATGAGTGTGTTCACCCGCCGGGTGAGCGTCATGCGATGATTGAGAAGTTACATAAGAAATATGCTTGTATAAATGGAAACTGCTCATCTACTCAGCTCCATAACGGTTTAGATCATTTCCAATCGTCTTCGCGGAAAAGATGGGTTTTATAGTATTTAACTCTTGAAGGAGATGGTTCCATTTAGATTCTCATCTCTGGTTCGGAATTAGAAAAATTACTTGGCATGTGGAAAGCATTTTTTGTGTCTCAGCATCGAATTTGGCTTCTAATTATTTCAAGTGAATTTTCGTCTCAGCTTTTATCTGACTGGTTGCAAAAACAAATGACTTTAGACGACGGTTTGAATTGATTGAACAGAATGGTCCAATTCTTACTAATTTACTGAATTAAAAATAGAATACCTGAAAAAGTATATTCCGTTTAGCTCATCATGAGATTTGTAATGAAGTAAAATATGACATCTGCAATAGAAAAAAAGTGTGTCTCGTAGAGGAATGAAAATTAATAAGGTCCAAT
>JAPYYZ010001410.1:0-15432 GCA_030522705.1 Eretmocerus eremicus
TTTCCTGCGAAATCCCGAGAAAAGTGGAGCGTCGCAGCGGCGTCGGCTCGTCGCTTTGCGATTTTCTGCGCGGCCCGCCTCCGCAAATCGCGCGTCTTCCGGGAAGCGAATCTCTCGCTGCCAATCCGCTACAGATACACTATGGCACGAGTGAGAGATTCGGATTTTCGATGAAGTGCGGAGACAGAGCGACGAGATGGACTCGTTTTTTCGGGGGAAAGAGAGGGAGGAGGAGACTCCTTGGCCGCCATAATTGCGAGAACGAGGGGAGGGGGCACGCATGGGCAGCGGCAATAGAGCAAGAGTTGCGGCTTCGGCGCTGCGGGGAGCAAGATGGATTGGGGTCGAGCCAAGCTCGCCGCGAGATGCGATGCAGCCCATCGGCCGGGCCGACCTTGAGCGGCGGAGAGCCGCCATGCAGCGGCCCGATCGCGATCGGGAGATGGACGTCTCGGCGGCTCTTGAGCGATCGTCGCGCATCAACCAGTTCGCCGCGCGATGGATTCCCTGCAGATCGCCCTCTCTCTCCTCTAATTTTAATACCCCGAGCCAATTTTCGGGCTGATCGATTCGTGAAATGGACCACTCGGAGCGGCGTGATCGACGTGGCCGAGAGCCATAATGTAATTCGCAAGGGGCCGCAGCGTAATAATACTCGCGAGAGCTGCCTTGGATAATAATACTCTCGTTGCGTGCGGAATAATTTGACGCCGCCGTGATTGCGAGCGCGCTCATCATTTCAATTAAATCCCTCCTCGTCAAGATGGGACTCCTCCAGATTGGCTTCCCACCAGGTCTTGGCGAATCGTCTGAAAACGCATTGCCGAATTTTTTTCGTCGCTTTTGATGTTTGTTGATCGACATCGTTATAGAAAAAACAAGCTCACTCCCCTTTTCATTCAATTAAGTAATAATTGCATGCATTTCTATTTTGAAATGAAAAAAAGTTGTAAATATCATCATGGGAATAGAAATTCAAAATTCTCTCTATAGATTTTCTAAGTCTCGTCACTATGCTCACTATCGGGGTTATACAATGTTACACCCCATGGCCTCAATAAAAGCGAATCAGTCAGTCAATCATCAGTACGCGCTTAGGCAATTTTGTAGTCCGGTATAGAAATCGACATTCAGACATCTCAGTATCGTTTCACATTTTTAATACCTTTCAACTGCAAAATAACCACACCATGCTCCCACAAAAAGTCACAATTGATGACGTATCGCGATTTTAAAATGGTATAATCGAGAGTAGTGACCAGAGATCGCTGCAGAGTCAGAAAAAACGCGCTGTTTCTGTATACGAGCTCACAACCTGTAGGATTTGCGTTGGCACACAAAAAGCTGCTCTTTCTATTCTTTACTCTGCTCTTCTTGATACGAAAGAGGGTTAAATCGAGGAGCTGCCCCGCGGCAACGCGGTCGCGAATACGTAAGCAGCTTCCTCGCGCTCTAGCTTCTCCACTGCTTCCCCTGCTCACACCCAGCGTCGTCCTCTTCAATAACACGATAACAGCTGTCCCTTCTCTGATCCCGAATACTTCGATTCCGAAGTACAAAAATGCTGGTTTTGTTGAAATATCGCATTAAAAGCGTTCGCGCTTCAATCTCAATTTTTCCGGCCAAATTCTCGTAGAAGTCACGATGCTATATAACTCTTCTTCCCACGAACGGTTCTGACGAGACAACGATGAATCGAGTGTCGATCGATGCGTCACTCCGGCGATCGCTTCGTCCGCGAGATGTCCGACTCGAAGCGCGCAAACATCGCGACAAATCCATATAGATGCTAATTCCTCATTCGCGAGCTGTCGATGTGTATTCGAGCTCGTGGAGGTCAGCGATCGTGAGGCTCTGCGCCGTTGCATCAATCTTCCAATCAAGCCGCGAGTCTCTGCGACGCGTGGTGATTTATTTTATACTGTAGCGAGAGAGGCCAAGTATCGTAATTCATGAATACTCGATTGGATCGAGTGTCGATCGGCGACTAAATCGTCTTGGCGTGGGCGTCGCGGCGTGCTTCCGATTCTCAACTGGCGTCGTTCAGCCGCGTATCGTCACACAAAAGCTTGAGAATGATCATCGTCAATCACAACTGAAAAAAAAAAATAATAAAATAATAATAATAATAATAATAACGACCATGATTGCTAACGATTCGACAATGACACGAAGATCATGCTGCAGGTTAGGGCCTTTACAACCGGTTACTATAGAGTCCAATTTATCAAAATTTTTCAAAATTTTAATTTTGATTTTTTTTAGCTAAGCAAACGTACTATACAGTATTAGATCACATATATGAGGTGAGGTAAGCGCCAAGTGCGCGGGTCGCCGCAAGGGCGCCGGGCGCATCTCGCCACATATCAGGTAGCGCGAGAGACACGCGAGGGCAAGTGTAGGAGGCGCAGGGTCAGCGGCTCGGCTCACACGAGTGTGTAATAGCTGAGGAGGCTATGGGCCGCGGGGCGGTTATGTGGGGGCTGCCGGGCGCCGTAAAAACGTCAATTAAAGTGTTTTATTTGATCCTTCGTTAAAACGTTGAAATGGAATTTTGATTTATGACGCGCGGGGGCCGCGGCGGGAGAGCATGGGAAGAGCGGCGCGTCTCGAGAGAGTCAGCAAGAGTAGACGAGCATCTATATGGAAGTGGGAGGGATGCATCGCTCGCGTAAATAAAATAAACAGTCGGCTATAATTAGCGGGAGCCACGAGCGAGACTCTCATGTACGCGCGGGCCTAGCTCTCTGCGTGTGATATGGCTCTCGCGATTCGCAGGGTACTTTGCGGGAATTTTCTTGGGGCAATCCACACCCCTTTTGTACACCTTCTAATACCTCTGAATCGTTGAAGGTATACGTGAGCTCGCATCGCAAGTTTGGCAGGTTTTTAAAATTTCGCGGATTCGCGTTGCCCAGTACGTCCGGCTGCGTATTTTCGCAAATCAATGGAAGAGTAGAGCCAGTAACGACTGCGAATCGTGCATAATACTCGCTACCCTATCCACCAATATTCTGGAAATAGTCGAATCCATTAGCGAGGACGTAAAGAGGGATTGAGCGCGTAGCACCTCGTCCGTTACGCTTTTGAGCGCACTTTCCATAATTTGTAGCCGCGGAACAGTTAACAAGTAGCCGAAACGAGTTATTTCTGCCGGACGCCGCGGCACCCGAGGAGAGCAACGTAACAACCCGTAAAATCTATTTATGTCCCCGACAGCCATAAAAATCGAATCTCTCGCCTAATAAGCTCATTTGCTATGGAGCTCTCTCGCGCCTCGCTCGCGTGCGTCTACGTATACGCTACTACCTGTGTGTGTTCACGTGTCAACTCCTCGCGACTCCTAAATTAACTACCCAGAGATATCAGCGGGTAATTTGTATCACCGATGCTGTGTCACACCTAATTACTAAACTCTCAATGCATATGATCTATTCCTGATAATTCGGAGGAAACAATTGTGAGGATGACTTTATTCGTCGATTTGACGATTAATATATGTTTTGAGTCAACATTCTGTATTTTAATTTGTGAACTATTTTCTGTTCCAGGTGAGTTTCCAAGGCTTTTGATAAAATGCGGCACAATCAGGCTACGTAAGTTAGGAAAATCAAAGTTATCTCGTGGAATTGATATAAGCGCCAAGAATTTGTCAGAGTTGTGCTTTGATCTGAGAAATTTACTTTCGAAATCGAATATTCATTTTGTTATGGAACTTGACTCTTACTATTGATATAAGAATATTCTACCAAGAGAACAAAACTGCTTCAGGTGAAGGAGAATTCGCGAGATGTTGTAAAGGATATTTTTTCTTGAGATCCCATTAAGAGATTCCCAGCGTGAATTCTTCGGGAAGAATTAACCGACCAGGTCTCAATATAACATCGGGAAAGCTCGCAAAAGATATGGAAACAAAGCAAAACGTCGGAAAATCGTGGACAACTTTTTTGGTCTTGTAGGAGTTCTCATCTGATGGACATTGGTTCACCAGATCGAGTACCGGATACACATTTCTTCACGTAACTCGTTTGTGAAGATTTCCATCCAAAGAAACTCAGGCTCTGTAGTTATAAAGCAATGGCATCTTACATCAATCCGCTCTCCTTCAATTATACTCCATCGAAGCGTCAAGGTTGTTATAATAGTACGAATTTCTTGATTTAGAAATTGAATTATAGATCTGAGCTGCAAACAGTGACGAAGATCTCAGAATGTTGGAATGATAGTACACTTGGATGTGAATCATTCGGTCATTCAATTGAAACTAATGAGTGTATTTCAACACCTTTGAAGACAGAAAAAATCTACAGCTCAACCAATGTGACCAAATTTCCACGACCTCCTCAACAGCTCAAGCTCAGCCTCCCTACGTAGCGTCATCGTGGCGCAATAATAGTTACACTATACTGCGGCGAAATTGCAGTGTACATCATAATCAAGCAGGCGCGACGCGCGATGCCGCACTCTCACCCTGTAAATCAGTCACCACGGTCTGCTCGTGTGGCGCTATACCTGTCACCCATATGTACGCACAGCTATACGTGTATAGCGCGGGTGGGTAAGCAGCGGCATAATTGAACCATTTCATCGCGCGTCACCTGCCAAGCAGCAGCAACAGCGCAAGCTCCTCCGGAATCACCCCACGAGAGCATTAGCCGCCCTATAGCTATGTGCGTTCGTGCTCAGACATGATATGTATAGCCTGACGAGGACTGCGGCTGACCCGAGCTCAGTGGCTCCAGGAGATGGTCCGTCGCCCGCGCGGTCGCATAGCTCATGCGAAGCTCGTCGCACCTACCATGTCCCCATTCACGGCCAAGGAGCTCCGCAAGGCTCGTCGCGTGCTATATTATATATAGCTGCTGTGCGCATCGCGTTATGTATAATATTCGCGAGACACGCTCGCGAGGCGCCCACGAGCCGCGACTGATGGATGACCCGAGCGCAACGCGACCATCGCTGCTGCTGCTGCACGTATGCGTGTATGTAGAGCGTGGGCGAGCATCAGGATGGATGACTCTCGTCAAACGGAAGACACCGACTGCAATTGCTACACTGCTGCCGGAGCAGTTTCTCGCCTTGGAGATGCAGCTGCTGTGCTCGAGTCGGCGATACAGACAATGCGAGCATTTCCTTGGTGTGTTACAGTCGAGGTTACTGTGTGTTACTGTGTCGTAGTCAAAATGCAGATAGTAAGAGTTGTGCATGCTCACTTTTTCATGCATTTGTTGAGCGATGCATCTTGAAACATTACCTAACCGTTGATTTAAGATGCCGCCATTGTGTCATGTACTTCACATGGGACTGATTTGAGATTCAGCCATATTACGCAGGAAGCACGCGAAGTGAACCGATTGATGGTGCTGTGATGTTCATCATGCTTTTCGTTTTTCTCTCGTTCCTAATTTTACGTGTTCATTCTTATTTGGGCAAGTGTCCTCAACTTAAAGAATGAAATCACAATTAAATTAGGGGAACGAGCTGTAAAAATTTTTCATACGTGTTCTGAGGATTATACGAAAATCGTTTATAGATATTAATCAAGGATCCGCGCATTTTTGAATTGCGCGAGGGCCGGCGCCAAACGATCGCCAAAAACAAAAACAGGTGAAACCTGACTGCTCGAGGGGTAACGGTCGGCACTCTTTCCCCTTACTTGCACCCTTCCGCAGTTGCTCGCCATCTACGAAAGAAACTCTCGTAGCCATTTTTCTGCTCCCCCCCTCCTCCCTCCAGCAAGCTGCGTATCATATCCAAGTGTCAACGTCGTGTTCAAAAATTGACCCTCAACTCTGATTCTCGAAGACTTTTTGGTGATGATCGACATCGCCGCCCCCGCATGGGTGTGATACCGGTGGCACAGAGAAGTGGCTAAGAAAAAGAGCCCGTTAACCACGCGGCTGCCGATATTCCGCTAGCAGCGTTTGCCGCCTCAAAGGATCAAGTCTATCAAACTCGCACGAGTAGAGTATGTACCGAAAGTAAACTCCCGAACGACCCGAACTGTCCTGGAAATGACGGGCAGTGACGGTTCGAGATCTTCTGTCTCACTCACATCCGTACCCTAACCTATAAGTGTGAGTGAGACAGAAGATCTCGAATCGTAACTAACCGTCACGGCTAGAACAGTTCAAGTTGTTCGGGATGGTACCTCAATGAGAATTTTAAAAATCTGATCGGTGAAGAACTTTTTGTTTATTTTGACGACATTGTTATTTTTACCGATTTGCTGAAAATGCATAACGACTTGTTCCGGTAAGTCGTGGGACGATTGTGCCAAGCTAGTCGGATGATAGAATTGAAAAATTGCAAAATCTTGGAAGGCAAGGTCATGTATCTAAGACATGTAATCAGCGAGGGATGCATGAATCCAGATCCGAAGAAAATTCCGTTGAAGAACTCCGACCGCCGAAAGTATCAAGAGCATGCGACAGTTTTGAGGTTTAATCAGTTATTATCGACGATTTGTCAAGAATTTCGTGAGAACTGTGGAGCTTCTACCCAAATGACTACAGAAGAATGACATTTTTGAGTGCAAATCGAAAAAATCCTTTCAGAGCTGCACGACGGTCCCAGACACTGCGCCGGTTACAAAACCCAGATCTTCTATAGGCTTCTATCATTACCACCGACGCTTCTGGGTATGCGATCGGTGGCACTTTATCGCAAGGAGAAGTAATACAATGAAGACCACCCGATTGCCTACAAATATCCAGAGTTTTACGCCGATGCGAGGTTTGCTACGAAGAATATGAGCGCGAAGATTTGGTGGTTGTTCACTCGGTGGCTGTCTTACATCTTGAGCCGTAAGATTACCATTTCCACCAACCGTCAATGTCTCGTGTGGTTCAAGACAGCTGACTTCAACATAAGGATGCGAAAATGGAGGCTTGAATTCTTTGAGTATGATTATGACACTAAGTACAAGCTTGGATAGATGAGCGGGACCGTGCACGCCATTTTGAAAGATCCAATCGAATCAATTTAGATTAACGCTATCTCTCCGGCTCAAGAGCTCAAGTCGTCAAACGACAGAATGGAAAAGTTAACGCGATCAAAATCCAAGCGTGAAACATTAACCAAGCGCAAAACGGAGAGACGTCAAAAACCCGATTATTCCGATGATGAAGCCGAGTATGCAGACGGTTCGTGAGAACTCGATCGTTTGGGGTTGCTGCCAATCCATCTCGAGCTTGCCACTCAATAACCCATAGGTATTATCTTGCTGCAAACATCGGTGCATTTAATTTTACTTTGGAAAGTCCGGAAGATAAATACTGAGCTTGGACACGAGCTGCTCATAAGCTAATCTTAATTAAATCGATCGATCGATCGTTATCGATCAGCGTGTAAAGTAAAGCCTTTAACACCATCATAAAATCTTAATGGAAAGACTCGAGTATACGCTCGCTTGGCTTTCACTCGACGCGTTAAATTGGCTAGATGTCGCTCTCCCAAACATTGCAGCCGCATACATCTCACAGGGATCAATTATATTCCGAGTATGCAACTACACACACATGCGATGAGGGCGGGGCAATCATAGGCTGATCTGCAATTTTTTGCGATCAACCGTCAATTATACGAGCAAGTTTAGAACTCGAATGCTGACATACAAGAATATAATGAAATCCTCATATCTCCGTGATTATAGCTGCAGCATACAGACTGTACCTGCAGTTCTGAAGAAATTACCGAAATCGCGACGTTGACGAATTTTGGACAAGTTGCAACAAGAGCCTGTCGTAGATATTTCATTGCGACTAAAAGAGAAATGCGATTCGATTTCTCCAGAATTACGCAACAGAAGCGAACTCGGTGCGCGAATGCAAGACACGCCGCGCCGTCGTGTGAGAGTCGCGCGAAAAACTCGCTCGTCTGCGGCACAGCGGCAGCGCGAACGAAGCAATCAATACGTCAACGCTGGCGCGACGTCTTGATTGAGCGACAGCAGCGCACGAGCGGCAAACAGGCGCGGGGGCAAACAGCTCCCTCTCGCTCCATCTAGCTCTCGGTAAAATTTGTCGGGCGCTGGTAACTGGCTCATGAGATGGATCAGAAGCGTGACGCGTCCGTCATCGGACCAGCGCAAAACGAGCGTCTCTCTTCGCACACACCGAGGCTGTGAAAAATGTCCGTCTCTCAGTCAGTGCCAAAATTCAATTGGCGCAATCGATCAGTAGCAGAGCCGAGCTGCCCCGAGATATATCCAGATGGTCGTGGGGGACACATCGGAGACTCGAGAACCGCTCTGCAGCCGTGACCTCGTTAATCCTCACACCCCTTCGCTCAAACTGCGACTATTATGCAACGACGGGTCATTTCGCGCAATGCACACACGCGCATTTAGTAATGGTGTATGAGCTACCCCCTGCGATCTGCACTGAAAATCAGATGCAGGGCGTAGGAGGTGAGTTCAGTGGACAATGGGCTCGGGTGACAATCGGCAATGGGGCTCAGGAAGGATCTGAGCGGCGCTACCTGCGTCGCGTCGCGATATGCGCTATTATGATTGCGCTGAGCTTAATCGGCGCCAGGCCCGCGTATAAATCAGCAAATTAATATGCCGCAACTGGCGCCTGGGCCATCCATCTCCTGGATGCACGAGCGCTCTCACCTCCGACCCGCGTCTCTGTGTTTGCGTTGGCTCTCGCAGAGTTTGTGTTTGCGCGTCACTCTGCAGCCTCCAGTCACATGCGTCTTGGTCACTGGGCCGCAGTCCTGTCACTCTTCTCGCGGATGATGGAGGGTGTGAGTGACGCAAAGAGAAGATGCGCGAGCGTCGGCGAGTGTAATTGTGCGACAAAAATCGAAGAATCGAGACGCGGTTTGCAGCGCCACGTTGTCGCTCGTGATGTCGTCAGCGATGCGTTGGGTGCTTCAAAGTAGTGGGCTTGACGCGGTGGACCAACGCATTTGTCATCGCTCTGGAAAGATGAGGGGAGACGACGAGCAGACGTCAAGAGCTAGCGACTAATTTGTCAGTGTTTAGCTGGGACGTTTGATGCGCACGTTATTGTACTCCGTCTGAGTGTCATCTCGACACGCGACTGTACTTCGGACGCGCCTTGTTATGTACGAGTTCAGTCCACCGAGGGCCCGCATCTGTTCGTTTCGATTGTTCTCCCATTTCGAGAGCTGAAAGTATGTTGATGTTTCATTAATCATCGCTGCATGCAAATTCATCCATCTTTTATGCTCGGGAAAAAATTGAGATGGCATTTGATACTCTATTTGAGCCATAAATGATGATCATTTCATTCTCATTGGTTGAATAACCAGCGTGGATTTTTCCCGTCTCGTTCGCCTGCATTACTCATCCGTCCTTTCTCCAACTACTAATAGCTGACTTTCTGCCATCTGCACTAGGGAAAAAAGATTTCCGGAAAAGTCATAAGAAAGTAAAGAATTTCCATGATGGTTCGCTTATCTATTAGTGAATTTTTCTCTCTGCAAATACGAGAGAGCAGTCTGAACAATTTTCCGCGTTTTCTCGAGAAAATTCCAGAAAATCTTTGAGAACTCACAAGGAGAGGACCTGACCCCCAGGAGCCCAATCTTGCTGGAAATTTTTCTACACATTCTTTGAACCAAAAGAAGGAACAAGTGTATTTTTGTTCAGTCCAATGGACCCCCTCTCCAAAGATACACAGACAGGATCATTAACATTGCCTATACAGGCCCATGTTAAAAAGTTGCTTATGACGGGTTCAGAGTTATAGTGGATTAACTAGTAGAGGACCAACCCTGCGGGTCATCGATCTTGACCAAACTTTGGGAACTATCTTGTTGTGGTGAATAATGAAGAGATCTCATATTAGCTAAGACCAATGGGCTTTCTGTTTTGAAATATAGCCATGGACATCAGCATTGCTAGTATACCTATGTACATGATTTTTTAACACAGATCTATATGGGCAATGCTAATATTTACAGCTGTATCTCGGAACAGAAGGCCTATGGGACTAAACCCCGCTGAGATATCTTCATATCTCACCGAAACAAGATGATTCCCAAAGTTTTGGCCAAATCCGTGATCCACAAGGTTGATCCTCTACTTGTAAGTCCATTTTCAGAACTTTGCGGAGCAAAGTTTAGAGCTTTGGTTCACTACGATGAGACAATGTATAAAAAACGTTTGAAGATAATTTTCTATGCTAGAAAATACTGTAAAGATGATGTAAAAAATCTCTTGCCAAGTCTATCCTCTTATTTGTCGGTTTAAGAAAAGATTTTAGTCTCATTTTTCGTTTTTTCCAAAAGGAGACTCAGTCCACTATGACTCTGAACACCTCATATATAGGTATACTTGCGATGCTAAAGTTCCTGTCTGTATCTTTGAATGGGAGGGGGGGAGGGGCATTGAATTTAACAAAAAAATACGGGTATCTTTTATTGGGTCAAAGAATGTGTAAAAAAATCTCCAGTAAGATTGGGCCTCCGGAGGTCGGATCCTCTCCTTGACAGCCTTCTAATTATTATAAGTATATCAGGCTGTAACAATCCAACCAAGCCATGTGGTAAAAATTATTTTCTCTCGTAGTTCTTACACTAAGGCTGCTTCTTTTGTAGAAGTGAAACAAATTCTCTTCCCACCCATCGCTCTAGAGGGATTTACGAGCATTACTTGGAAACTGTAACACGCGTGAGTTCTCTGAAACGAAGTTGAGACAGAGTATGTCTATCGTGTCATCGGGTGAGAAATTTCTGACCACCCAGCGAGAGCAAAACCATTATTCCTCCCGCATCTCGTCTGTGCCCGTGCACACATCGCAAACGGGAACATTTTCGCAAGTTTAGAGACTGTGATCTTGTCACAATCATATCTTATACTCTTCCATCCACGCACATCAAGTTCAAGAATTTTATGGTTAAAGTAAGAAGCCAAGATAGAGCGAGAAGGGTAAATTTGAGTTGGATGATGGGTGATTTTTACGACACCTGATGGGAATCGGAAACCGATGAACAACACAATGATCGTGTGCCTTTGAATAAATCCATACCATTCGTAATACCATCGAAATCCATATAATTGAATGTAATCTGATTAATCAGATCATCCCACTACCAAGTTCCTCAGATGTCTTAAAAATCTTACAATAAATGAATTACTTCAGTTGAACCAGAATGGAACAAAGGAATTGAAAGACAAGTGGTAATTTGAAGCAACCCTTCCAGCACGAATGTGCCCATGCAGTATCCAAAAAAATGGATGGTGTTTTTTCTGGGACTTTACAGGTAGACATATTCACGTGACATTGTGAAACTTTTTTTCATGTTTGTAAAATATTGGAAGGAGTTGGTCAAGTCAATAGATGTTTCACTCTTCACAGTTGGTCAGTGTAAACTTATAACCGTTCACCCAAGTGCTTATCGAAAAAAAAATTTCCATAACTCCACAACCAAACTTGACGTAGCTCGAGACAATGTTAATTGTCTGGATAGTCAGAGGAGACGCATTTTTCTCAGTAGCGGCGTATTTAAATTAGTTGTACTTTATCATTCAACTCTCCGTAGAATTGGTGATCATTTTCATTAAGAACTACCAAAATTAGCAACCCTATGTCAACCTTCTTATAAAAACTTTCCTGTGATTGTGAATTCATGACTATCTTGTACGAGACTCATGCAATTAGTCAATGCTTTTTAGACATTCATGTAAACTTTATTAAATTCTGCTCTCAAGTGATTCGTGCCTTAATCATCGCTTCATAGTACTTCTCTAACAATGCACGATTTTCAAATGAATATCTTATTCCCCAATTTGGTAGCGATTTCGTGCCATTAAGAGGTTTGCACTAAAACCTTGCTACCAAACAGTTGGCCATTTCATACTACATGAGAAGACGTGCGCACGTTTCAACTATATCAATGAAGAATGTTGATTGGACATTTCGATTTTATCATTAAGAGTTCTACCAAACAAAAAATTCGTCTGGAACGTCAGAACTTATAGAACGACGCGACGTTCATTACGAAAATTAGAGCAAGTCTGGGTGTTCAATTTATGGAAGATTTTGATCGGGACTCATAAGCTTTGAGTCTGAATTATTACGACTCCTGCCAGCTGTGATATCAAGGTATTTCCAGAGAGCCCATATAAAATGCCACAAATTTAAGTATGAATATATGAAAAGAAGAATTCTGTAAGACTCACATCTTTTTAGGCTATGACAGAAACAATCAGCTAAATTTCTGTAACTTTGAAGCACCAGTCAATGAAAGTACGGTGTATGTATAAACTTCTATTGAAATGGTTTGTGCATGGTTTCGAATGAATATAAAATCACTCTTGTAGCATACCACAGAGGTCAGTTTTCAACGTAACTAGTTATACATTCTACGAAAGAGATGCAAGGAGATGATGGACGGATTGAGTGGGAGGCACATAGCATACAGGAGATGAGACTTCCACTAGAATTACGCGACAAACATCCCACTCGCTCCGAGACCGGCTCGTATCATTGCCGACTCTCTTTACGACATGGTCACCAATTAGCAGACTGCCATCAGGTTGACTGACTATCACAGTCTCCACTAGCTCGCACCTTTCTCCCCTGTCTTTTCAAACGTCTTTCGTCGTCATTGCAACTCATCTCCATCTTAATGTCTTCTTGACACTCCATCGAATTTAGCTACAACGCGTGTCTGTTTTAAGATATTCTTACAGATCGTTCCTATGGACCTCGCTGGTCTCCTTCAGCTCTTGGTCTATAACCACCTAAATATCAAAGAATATTTGAACAAGTTTGAATTTTGATGCCATAGAAATAGAAAGGGAAAACTTCCGCAATGTCAAGATAGCAAGATATTTGGATCAGATTAAATTTTAATAGAGTTTCGATTTCTGATTAGTTTTGTCAACTGATGTGAATACTATCTTACCAAATGCAATATCTTTGTTACTGCAAATATCTCTATCTATAGCCAAGACCTGAATTCATTCAATGTCCAAACAGAGTATGTCAAGTATTGATTAACCATCACCATCTGATGCAAGACTTCATCCTTCTTGTGCCCTGACGAGTCTCTGAGTTTTTTCTAGTGTGCTTTTCTAGAGTCTCTTCTAGAGTCCTTCAAATCGTGGATTGTTCTTCTTTGCAGCAAAAGTGTTCAGCTGGAAGGGCAAGATAGACTGTGTGATACGTTGGAATATTTTGTATGTATGTTTATACTTCTACCCTTATTAGTCCAGATTTCCTCTGGATGGTCGTACTCACGATCATTAGAAAGATACTACTTTTAAAAGCAATCTATATATTTTACCTGACAGAAGAAAGGCTTCACACTGTCAGTATTGGGACATTCCCTCTCCCAAAAATGGTCCAATCAATCTTTGTATGTGTTTCATCGGAGGAAATAGCTGTCCGTCATCAAAAGTATTTTTGCAAGCTCAGTCTAAATGTTTTAATGGGATTGCAGTTGTAACGGAGACCCCTGAGAAAAGTCATATCGTAAAGCTGGTCGCGCAGACCGAGTCGTGTACTTCCATGTACACTCAATCCGCGATAAATCACGAATGTAAAAAGTGGTCTGCGGAAAAAAGTGGATCGTCCCTTGGAAGCGACATCGAAGTCGGTGCGTCAGATAAGCGCATACTCTCGGCCGGGCATTTTCACGGAACAGCGATGAATTCGAATCCCGGCGCTTCATTCGCGGCGTGACTGCGGGCTGAATCTTATCTCGGAGCGAGTTAATAAAGGTAAACGTCAAATAATGTCCGGAGCCCTTGCTGCGAGTGCGGGTGGCAGTGTGCATTTTTTTACGCTTCCATCAGGGGCTGAATAAATGGGAAAGCACGTCCCTCTCTCTCGCTCTCCAGCCAAGGGTAGCTCTGCGCAAAGAGCGAGTCGAAAAAAAAAGGAAGCAGAGCAGCTCGCCGGCGCGAAAGAGAGAAGTAGAAGGAGTCGCGCTCTGTACGGACGTACGGGCTGATAATGCAGCGGACAGTCGGAGGGTACCGGGACAGCCCGGCTCCAACCCGCGCAAGTATGGGTACACGACGCTGTGTATGGAGCGTAGTGGCCGAGGCATGTAGAGCGAGGGGCGCAGATAGAGCGCCCCGCGAGCTTGTAGTCTTTTCTCGACTGTCGGGGCTATATGGCACTGCGACAGCAATAGCAGCTACGAGAGCTGAGCAGTATGATTGTCCATCCTCGAGGGACTCGCCCGCGCACCGTCGAGCACTCGCTATATACAGCGACGAGTAACTCGGCTACGCTTATTAGCCGTCGTTTTTTTATCTTCGGGCTCAATTAGCGAATATCATCCGGCAATGCTACGTGATGCGCCTCGACTTCTCCTCCGACTTTTGCTGCTCCTTGTCGGGCCTCGTTCCTCTTACTTTTCCATATAGCGCACATGCGAGCGCGATGCTGATGCTTCCTGAGCACATCTTTGCAGTATCGTTTTTTCGCACTTCCTCTTACTTGCGCTATTTCCACTCGCAGCTCGTTTTTTATCATCCTCGACAGCTATACTCCGCGCCTCGCTCCGCATCAGACGCGAGCTGTTGGCTATCGATGTCGATTATAGGCTGAGCTGAATGGAAGAAGTGCAGCAATGAGCGAGCGAGTTAGCCAGGAACGGGTCGTGAATGAGGGAGATGTGCTGTTGCTTCTTGATAATTCTTTGAGGGGAATTACGAGTAATTTGGATCATGCGTCTGAACAAATGAGGTCGCCGACGATCTGAAATTATTGGATTAAGGGGAAAATAGTGTTAAAAATGGTGAAAAATACACTTGTAAAAAGTTGTGTAACTAAGACAAAAAGCTTGTGTAAAAGACACGGTTCCTCTGAACCAAGTTTAACTCGAAGATGCTTGCCACTCAAAACTGATTCAGCCTACTTCAAGAACATGATGAATGGAAGTTTTTCTCACAAGAATTGAATTCATCGCCATAGCCGCTTTTAAGGGGAGGTACCTGCAAATTTTCAACCCCATCAGGAAAAAATCGTATCGGGCTGAAAATTTTTTTTCGGAAAAAAAATTTCTCCCCCGAGCTCTAAAAATCGGATCAAAAAACCGATACGTACGTTTGTGGACATACGCATGAGGAACTCCCATAAGAATTTTCAGCTCAAAATTCGCAAGTCCCAAAGATTAGACCAATTTTTTATGCCGACAAGTAGCGGATTTCGCTTTATTCACGCTCGAGTATGGCCCCAAGTCGTGGCTTACGTCTGCATTTCACTCATTTTCATAGAAATAAGGGAAAGCCCACATGTACATATAGTGGGAATGAATATGTTTATGGCTATCTAGCGGTATATAAATATATATATGCATCTATCATACATATATCATATGTTTGTATTGGATAGCGCCACCGGCACATGGACAGAAAGTTTCATTGTATACAATGTCATATCTATTCATATTTGATCTCACATATGAACGGATATGCGATTTACAATGGCTCAGAACATT
>JAPYYZ010001411.1:0-15961 GCA_030522705.1 Eretmocerus eremicus
TCTGGGGTCCAATTGGGATTCTTAATTGTAGCTTGCAGGTAGGAATGGAGAACCGTTTTGAATAGCAGAATTGTGATATTTTGACCAAGACCTCAGGAAAGCTGCCCAATTCACGTATAGATCTATTTACACTTTAAGAATTTGCCCGAAAAATTTTCCGGTTTATGAATAGGACTGTTTTCCGTATTCGCGAAACATTCCAAATTGCACCCCTGCAAATGTTGGATCTGACCTGTTCTTCTCTGACTGAATAAGGATAACGCGTGGATTTCTGCTTTTGATTTTCCCACGGTTCGTAGTGTCAAGGCCTCAAGAGTTGTGATGAGATTCCGGTACGAAGTTACAAATAAGGTCCGATTCAAACTAGTTTGTCATTCCTGCGAATTAATACCTTCGCCTTTCGGAAACCAATGCTCACAAAATTCATCAAGAAATACTTGGCATCTGTATCGAGCTGTTAGGCATAGAGTTGTAGGTAAATCAGTCAGGTTCAATAGGATTCGCACAGAGATTCGCATTGGTATCAAGTTAACTTCCGCAACGTCACACTATAGCTAAGCGTCTACCCTACCAACTGAAATAGCCCAAGCAATAAGTCCTGATTGCATTACACAGACAAAACGATGCCAGCGTACACTACTTTAGACGACATGGATTATTCATTTCAAAGATGGTGCGGTCGAGCTTGCAATAAGAGTCTCCTGTCATTCAACTGCAAGAGTAAGTACATACCTAGGGAAGTCCTTGCTGAACGGGTTGTAATGCGAAAGCGAGAGATTGGCGATGGGTGTGGGTACGTTAATTAACCGCGAGCGGATCGGATCGATCCTAAGCTGTGGCGGCACCGACAAGTGGGTCAGCCTCCTCAAGCCCAGAAACCGGATCGGCCCTGCGTCCACCACGAGCATTGCACTTCTTGAGCTTGAGTTGGCCTGCATCAAACCGCTCTTGCAGTCGCCGCGAGCCGCACTGGGCCGTCAAAAGGACCGCACTGCTCTGATGTCACGGCTGCTTCTTACGTATACTTTTTCTAACGTCAAACGCATCGCTTAATCAGCGGATCCTTCGCTATCGCGAAGCTCCGAAAGTTACGACTCTTATCAGGCTAAGACTTAACATGTAAAATTTACCTGTACCCGCAGCGTAAAGTTTACATAAAATTTCGACGGATCTTGGTAGCGCGAGGGTTGTAAAAATTTTACACGCGAATTTCAGGTCTTGGTACCTCACCCTTCAGAAAGCCGAGAGCTTCAGACGAGGTTAGATGGAAAATATAAAATGTACATTGGCCAGTGTTTGGTACACTAGAAGGACAAGTTACCGGAGGATCCCGTCAATGGCAGCCACGGATATCCTCTCCTTTTTCTATGGCAAACTGATACGGTGCTGTAGCTGGCCACAGCGACAACTTATTGCATTCCGATACGAGCGAGCACATAGAGCGAGATCCGGATCACAGAGGCGTACCTGCACTTCTGACAAGTAATCTCTGCTCGAAAAGTTGCGTAAGCCGGGGGCAAACTCTCCATATATCAACTTCTGGGAATGTTTAATCTTGAACTTCTTACAAGCTACTCTATCGTTGACATCCAACCCTCCTATACTTGAACAATACATTCCTCCTATATATTTCATCGTGAACTTTACAGTAACCTGTCGCCCATCAGAATTTCCAACATCCATTCCAAGTCCAGCAATTCTTGAGAAACTCGTTTTTTAACAGTTGCTTTGATAAAAAGTACTCGTTGCATTGAAATTCTTTATATTATGAGCTCTGAATAATATTGATCAAATATTCATATCCTGTACATTCTTGCAAGCTTGCCCGCACTCTTCTATATTTCTAATCTCATTTCCAATGCTATGATCTTGTGATTATCAATGATGTACGTGGTCAATCTCTTTACTCGACACATTCAAAACATTTTCGTCAAGTTCAAAGGAGGATTCCGAGGACCGAACCATCCGAGTTCAAACCATGCAAGATTTTTTTACTTTTCTGGATTCAAGTAGAAGCTTCCAGAGGAACAGGTCTCGTATTATCTTTATGCTTACCATAGTATACATATTGTAGAGAGAATGAAACTCATTGGAAATTTTATGGAAGATTGTAAACAAATTTTACGCTGCAATACTTTGACATACTACGAATATCTGAATAATCTGAACAAGTTGAATAATTAAAAAAAAACGAAGTTAATAATTAAAGAACGAAGTTGGGGAATTTAGGAAATTTAGGCGAGATTCTAGAGATTCAGTAAGAGAGAAAACTCAATTCGAAACGCCAAGTTGACCGTGCGCTTATCAAAAGCGCTCGGAGACTCGAAATTCAATTTCATGGTGGATGATAATTACTCGGGCGTGAAGCTAAAAAAATTTTCCGGTTCCATCGCCACAAATTGAACGTGCTCAACTCTCCCAAAGCACGCACATTGCATTAATTGAGATGCTTCTCTGCCTTCTTTTTCCTCTCGCCCCACGCAATTTCTCGAGATGCAAAAAAGCTCGCGTGGGATAAAGCCCATTCTCGTCTGTAATGCGTCGAGACTGCGCGCTCGTAAAGGCAAAAAGGAGCGCGGCTGCTTGCGCATATAAGACGGAGCGGTGGAAGGAGAAAAAACTGGCAAAACTTACTCACCGAGCAGGCAGAGGAGAAGCAGAACCAAAGCTCCGGGGCAGCGAAAAACTTGGGCCATTGTGGGTTTCTTCGCTTGCTGGCCCGCCGCCGCCTCGCGCTCAGCTTTACTCGCGAGGAAGTTTCGTCTCGCGCACACGCAACTCGGCCGCTCGGTGTTCACATTATACCGATCCGCGAGTTATCGCACAACTGATCGGTGATTAATCGCGCAAAATTTCAATATACGACTCACTGCGACACTCGGCAAACTTTCATCGCGACTCTGCTGCAAATAGCGCGTTCGTAATTTGTCCTGCTGCAACGACGACGCGCTTATCTGTTTGCACCGTATACCCCTGTCACACTCTGTCTCCCCCCACGTGTTCCCCTCTCACTCTCGATCAATTTCTTATCCCTATGATTTCTTGTATATTTCTTTTTTTTTCCAATTTTCTTCCTCTCCTTTTCGTACAAAAACGGGAGTCGGCTTCTTCAGTCGTCCCACGTCGAAGAGCCCAGCCGGTGCCTCCGGGCCTTCCCCACTGAAAGCACAAAATAATCATCCAGAGCTTAGTCATTTCGCATAACGTGAGAAGCGAACGATGACGAGTTTCGTCGTCATGTGTGGAATTTCAATGCGTTTATTTTTGGATGGGAGCGTAATTGGACCAGAGAGAAATTTTGCCACGGCTTTGCTAATCTTGAGTATAAACGCAGCGGCTCTGGGGAGTCCTGAGTCACGGCCACATTCCCATTCTAGACGAATTGTGACGAGGATCATTGAGTTGGATTCCGTCCAGTTTCACAAATTTAGAATGTCGAAACGAGACGGGAGGAACTTGAGGAAATTTACGATCCCCACCAAATGAGAAGACTCGAACGGGCCTCGTCGCAGGGGAATTCCAGTCCCTCCCCTGCCAATCTCGTGCACATCAAAATCAGCACCGCGAGTTGTAAACAAATTCCATTACATCGAGCCCCTCGGAGAAATCACTCCCCGGTCCCGGCTTCCAACGATCGACTCGGCGCGACAACTGACAGCAAGCGTAATGGTATTCTGAATTTTTCTACAGGGAGCGATGGCGCGCGCTAAAACTTTGATTACACGGCTGCGTGCGCGCGTGCCAGCGAATTCGCGCATCGGCGATTCGAGGAGAAAATTGTCGGCGCGAGCCAACACGTGTCAACAAGCCATATAGCAGCTCTGCTCGCTCACCTTTGCAAGGGAGCCGAGCGAAGAGAGTTTGAGGAGAAAAAATCTGCAACAGACTGTCGCGGTGCACACCCACGATAATATCCGCTCGCTCGCTCGCATATATGGATGTGTACACGGCTCGAAGCTCGGCGAGCGGCGATATACTGAGTCAATTAAGCCTCGGACCCTCTTGTCGAGACTCGCTTGGCAAATATTAGTCCAGGAGGCATACACGGAATTCTCTCGCTCCGGCCTCGTGACGTGTGTGTGCCTTGTCGACGAGCCGCGCGAATTTCAGTCGCGTCTGCGATTTGGCCCGTGCACTGCGCGTTCGCGCGAAACAATGCGCGAGAGAACGACGCGCCGATCCCCACTTGTGCCTCGCACATATTCGCACCAGCCGCGTCAATTTCTTCACTCGCGGCGCTTGATCGATGATTCGGACTCGCGACGCGAGCAGCGCGCGGCAAGAGGCTCAATTAACGCTTCGACGCTCTAATTATGCCTGGTTGTGAAACATTTGTCGGGCTGCAATTATTCGCAAGCAGTTCACGGCTTGCAGACGGCGGCCTGGCTCACTTAGACTGCGCCACTTATGATTTATTGATATCACCGGGGAGGTGATATCAGACGGAGAGTCTTGAATCATTCATTGAAGAACCTGGTGCGATTTCGGTACAATGTGCTGGGGTTGCGAGACGTATGCATATACATTCATGTGCCTTCGACGCCATTCTCTGCTCGAGGACCGAAAAGACAAAACATTCCACTGGACGAAAAATTAAACATCATTATGGAGAAGTGCTAGTTCATCGCAGATTGAAGCTCTTAAGTGGGTTGATTGATTGAATTACTTTAGTTGAAGCTATGGGGTATAACGGTGTATAACCCAAATCAATTCCTTGAATCTGCTAAGCTGTCAAAAAATAGAAAGTACACAAATAAGACATTTTGAGCGTGATTTTGAGTCAAGTTGACCCACCGCCAGTGATCTCGAGTGACAACGCATAGTTTTGATTATTGAAACTGATGTGAAAATCAATAGTATAATACTCATCGTAGTCGAAAATGGAATTAAGGTAAGATCAGTCGAGGCGGTTCGTTACTGAGATACTTATACTCGCAGAGATGCCAAATCCTGTCGTCCTTTTGCCACTCTGTTGCAACAAAAGCAATATAGGCATTCTCGTGATAATGCGGAGATAATGTTGAAAAGAAAAAATGAAGATTCCTCCCATTATTAATTAAACGAAAATTCCGGGAGAATTATTATGAGTCAAAAGGGGGACGGTTCCAAACATGCCATTGGAAGTTTCATCTTTGGACCATCTGCGAATAAATTATCTAAAAAAAAACTCATTTTGAGCGTCCATGCGACATGCATAAAGAGGCAAAATTGACCTACTTTTGAATAACAATAGCAAGCTCATTATTATGTATAAAGTTATGGTGTTTTTTTTGCAATCTATGCACCATGGTTAGTCTTTCAATGATTTTTCCCATCATCCAAATCAGTAATGTAATATTTAATCGTCAATTTCAACATCGCATGAATTTTGTGGCCGTGCGACACGTCCGTGCGGCATGTTCACTTTCTGCGATATTTATCTCGCCAAAATTCGAATTACGATGATAAAATACGTAATCGAAACGGGAAATAATAGATAAGATCATAGAGCTCTCAAACGATTTTATCAAAAATGATCACCTTTATTCAGCTCGCAGACTTACGCAATTGAAAATCACTGTGCGAAATCGACTTCCGATTTTTGTCTGGGCGACATGCTGACTTGGTCATTCCGTAACTTGTTACAAACGTTTCCGAAACTTCTGGTAAAATAATTTTAGATTCAGTAAATTGTTCTCATCGTGTTCAGATTTTTTAAAATCTTATCAGTGATAAGCTATAGAATTACGGATATATTCTTGTCGAAAAATACAGTACGAGCGACATGCGGGAAAATGCCCATATACGAGTGAAAAAAAAGTATCCTCAATTTTCCTCAACTTTTGTTGGTGAACTAACTTCACACAATAGCACTCATTTTTTACTGTCAGTGCGGAGGAAGTGCAGTTCCTAGACAGTCTGTCGACTTTTCCCAGTCGTCCTGACCGAGAAACAGGACTCAACTATCGAGGGGCAAGGTTTGCTCTCTTCCTATATACAAGCGATGATTTCGACTCTCAAAAAATATCGAGAAGTTTATCATCGAGTCGGGGCACTCGATCTGTAACACATTTGCTCTTCGCAATAGGGTCTGCACAATTTTGCGTATCTTCTCTCGGAAAGTAGGTGAAAGTTGCAATATGCATCGACCGATTGGCTCCACGTGCAATGAATGAATCTTTGATCGGATTCGGCCGCATATTGCGAATCGGGAAAAGCTGTTCATGCGGACTGCGCGAGAGCAACCACAGCAGTTGTCGATAAATAATCATACCGGGCATGACGCACGCATTCTGTTGGATATCGAATTTAGCGCGTGCAGCGCACGCATTTCGGCTGCAAATTCAAAACAGCCGCCCGGCTATCGACTCGCGCACCGCTTGCAAATTTTTAGATAAGCCCGCGCGAAAGCGTGCGGCCTCTGCCACGACTGCACTTTCCCGTCGATGCAGCTAATTACCCGCTTTATTCAGAGATACCGACAAAGATTCGCGGTTATCCAGCGAGCGGGTGCAGAACTCACTCTTATATGGCGAGGGTCCACCGGATGATTGAAACTTTGCACTATGAACGGAGCGAGAGCTCCGCGGGCAGTAAATAACCGAAAGTACTGTGAGCGCGTGTGTAAGCGCAACAAACTGAATGGAAATGCAGCGCGGTGCGGGGTTATCTTTACGAGCGCGCGGCCTTATCAGGTCCGCGAGAGGCAACGAGGCGGAGAGATGTGCAAACGTCAAGCGCACTGCAGCTCCGAAGAACCAAAGGTTCAGGTGCCGCGCTGCGCACTGAAGCGAGGTCTCGCCAAAATGCACTTGCGACCGCGCATTTCACATTGTACTCAATCGCAGTGATTGCGACTCGATAGCATTGAAACAGCAGAGTTACTACGGGGGCCAAAATACGGGCGAAATTTCGAGCAATGCGTCGAGTGGAGATGTAACGTGACTCTCGATGGAAGTCAAATGCGCAAGATGCGCAGATAGGGACAAGCCATGATGCAGAGATCAGAGAGAACTGAGCGAAAGACGTTTCACTTGGTCTATTTACTCTCTCGTGCACGCGCTATTTTCAATTCAGGCTATTCGCGGGTCTGTCAATATCTCTAGGGTGCACAGCCGCATAGTATTGGCCGCAGTGCCTTCAATGTGATGTGCACCAACGGACATAGGTCAGTACCCCATCTCAACATGGAATCCTTCGAGGTCTTTTGAGCCGCCATTAAAAGTACAAGGTATCTTGATGAAAATCCTGTATGGTGAATTAGA
Organism: Eretmocerus eremicus; assembly: GCA_030522705.1. NCBI lineage: Eukaryota > Metazoa > Arthropoda > Insecta > Hymenoptera > Aphelinidae > Eretmocerus > Eretmocerus eremicus. The sequence goes on from JAPYYZ010001411.1 coordinate 7,245, forward strand.
TTTATGTATTTTACGTACTCCAACCGCGGGAAGTGCCACTTAGAACCGCTGCCGCAAATGAACTTGGCGTATCCCTGCTACGCATGTGATCCGACACCTTTATTATTTTCTCACCCTAGGACGGTAATATACCTTTGACCATAGTGATTTTTTATCCATTCAAACTTCTCGATAAATCTAATGATTTGATCGTTTGAAATGAAGCTTGCACAGGCTCCATGTTTTCTTAAAATATACCAAGTGCAAAGCATATTTCGGACAATATTTTATCGTCATGGGGCGATGTTGGATCTAATCTCCGTGGCACTAACCGAGATCAATGTCTTAGAGGCTCTTAAAATTTTTTCCCCATATTATTATCCAACTGGAAACGAGGGAAAAATTCTCCAGGCTTTAGATCTCGATCTTTATTAGTGACATGATTGAGGAAACATAGTTTATGCTCAACGTCGTCCCACTCTCTCCTATACACGGTAAAATGCATATTCGTCTAAAATATAAATGTCACTTTGTATATCAAGTCCACGCAATTTCTCCGATAGTTTTAATACGAGCTCTCATCTCTAAATTGGAATGGATTGGTCTTGGAGAATGTTGATGAGATTTTTGCACGAATAATGAATATGGCCTTGAATTAGATTTTAAATGCACGCTCGAGAACTAATGATGATTCATTGAAGCCTGTAAAGTGGAGCCAGTCTAGTCATGGTGCAGGTTACATAAACCATGTAAGAGTGGAATGATTGGACAGTGTCAATGATAGAGATCATTCGATTAAAGCACAATGGAGATGTTCGTAAGATCTAGAGCTAGGACAATGAATCAAGTTGTTAAGAAGTTCGGACTCATTCTGCTACGTAGAGGATTTTTTCACGTTGTCCGCCATATTTAGATATCGAGGTTTCTAGAAATAAACCAATGCATAATTACTTTGAACATAAAATATTCCAGACGCGGTAATCGTCTCCAAATGAAAATTGCTCCCAACATCTTGAAAGAACTCTGACATTGACTGGTGCTCTATTACGATCTGCGTCTAATAACAACAGTTTAAGAAAAACTCATCTCATCATCCCTCTATTGCACTGTGAGAGAAAAGTTGAGGTCATATGGTTATCTAAAAATTGCCACAAAACCGAAAGTATGCACCTTAGGCTGATATAAACGTCACTATACGACTCCGCAGCAGAACTTTTTAAGTTTTACTATTGTTATTCTCCTCTCTCTCTAATTTTTAATCCTTGTTCGCTTTCGCCAGCACTTTAGGTTCAGAATCCCTGTGTCAACTGTCCACCCCACATAATATGTGTAGATACCTCTGAAGACTATATTGGACCAATAAGTCCTTAGTTGGGAATAAATTCTATTCTTTTCTATCCAGAAGTGTAGACAGGTGCATTTTTCACGCGCCTCGCCGCGGTGTATTCTAATGGCTTTTGGTTTATTCAGGTTTCAGCGAAACGCGATCAAAGTGGGTTTTTGGTTGGTGCATCAGGAATGAATGAAAAATGACCAATACGATTAAGTTAGAATGGTCGAAAGCCCTTAACCAACTAAATTTGTGGATAATCTAGAACGTTCCCAAAAAGTCAATTTTAGCGAGGGTTTTAGTGTACTTATGAATGTACGGGCAATCAACGAGATATTTCGAGAGAAAGATAGAGGAATCAGGTCGCGTGTATTTCAGTATTTTGTTATCGGTCACTCGCAGAGTTTGCAAACAGGTCACTCCGAGGGATAGAGATTATTGATACATCAACTCGCCAAAGATGAGCATTCGCATATGAGTAATATCCGGCTAGGAGGAGTCCAGAGACTCGAGAGGCGATTCATTATGGAGGCATGTGGCGCCCCATCCCTCACAGCCGAGGAAACTCCATAATAGAAAGTCGCGGCGGAGAGGAGTGAGTATATAGAATGGGTCACGCGGCGAGAGCCACAATTTGCATACCATAAATATCGGCGAGTAGGAGAGGAACGCTCCGAATGCTTCCCTCGAGCAATGACACCGCGCGGAGCAGCGTCTACTCGCTCATTCGGCGAATCGGCGATACGGAGCCGGACCTCCCCGGGTGAGCTATCCCTCATACTCGGCGCGCGACGTCTGCGAGCGCCTTATCTTTGCCAGAGATGCGATCTCACCGTCTAAACAAAAGCCCGCGATAAATCAAGCTCGCCGCCCACGCGGAGCGCTCGCCATAGCACTCGTTATTATTACTGCACACGCGCGCATTCCTCGAGACCTGTACGTCGAGAGACATACCCCCGTTATACTACGGCAGCAGAGCCAGCGAGGCCAATTGCGCTCGTTTAACGCTCGGTTTCGGATTTTTTGGTCGCTCGCGACGCTTGAAGTGCCAGGGCCATGGCGGAAACGTGCCACCCGGGCAAAATACATCTATACATAGTCGCACGCGGGGCTGACGCGAAAAGAGAGGCAGCCGGAAAGAGAGGAAATAAACGCCCTTTCGCAGCTTGCAGGCGCCGCCGGATGCCTCGCGGTGTGCTTGCGCGGCCACTTGCTGGGGTCAGCGCACGACCATCGTCGCAGAATTTCGTTGACCGACGCGCACGTGTAGCTAATCTCGGCAATCGATCACCTTGTGGCCACGAGACGCCTCGTGCCATTGCTTCTGATAAAACGCTGCTTTTTGCGCGGAATCTCTTTGGAAAAAGCTCGTGATCGAGCACTCGGATGACGGACGCGATATACACCAAGCGCGAGCTCAAGGTATCCAAGGAACCGTTCATTCGCGAGATACTTCAGAAAGTGGTGGAGATATTTCAGACAAATGTCGTGGTGATACCAATTATCAGCAACTGCCATTATCATTACTTTTGCTGGTTTCACTATTCCCTTTTCATCCTTGCCTCCGATCCGGTGAGCAGTAATCGCGGGTAACGGTGCTCCAGACCTCGCTCGCGACCACCAAGTTTACGCCCGATGAGTCGGCCTTGGAATTTCCAGCTTTGACATCCCATACGATTATATGGTAAATTGGTTTCAAGGAACAAATTCGTATGGATTCACGGGCCATTTAAAGGAATAAAAGCCATCAATCACCTTTGACTGACGAATAATTGCGGATCAGAGTCTCGCTATGCTGAAAAGATCCTTCCTGGACTCATCCAGAATAATTATTTTGTTCAAGATGATCGCTCGCAAGTGCACCGATGAATATCGTGACGAAAATTGAGATCGTTGGTGTCCGTCCCTCAAACTTGTTTCATATCAACAATAGCGACGATTCTACCCGCATCAAAAATCTGCGCTCAAAGGAAGGAGACTCGTTAACGATCTCCGTTCATACTGTGAGAGCGAGCATCAGGATTCTCTCGATCTCAGAAAGGATTTGTTCTTCTTGAGACGTCGCATATCATTATCTTGCACCCAGCACGTAATATCACCTACGGAAGAACGTACGTTCCCGTGCCTCTTTTGAATCCTCCTCGGGCATATCGCGTTGCTCATCTCAAATTGCGAACACAGATAGTCGAGTCGCACGTAGAGCTACCGAGCACGACAGGGGAAGAGGAAAGTATACGTGCTCCCGATCGATCGATTGCCCGAGTCTATCTCGAAGCCATCCCGCCTCTTCGGGAAAAAAATCTTGACAGCCGGCTGACGTCCCGGCAGCGTGCTTTTATTCGTGTGTGAGCACAGCGCGCGTCGCTCTACTTTCGCGCGCCCGTATACCGGCGTCTCCTCGACCTCGTGACGCGACTCGTAGCTTCGCGACGGAAAGATGCGCTTTTAATCACGCGCGAGAGTCGCCTAATGACGTACTCGAGAAGGAACGAGCAGTCGAGGTCGGATCGGTGCAAGGTGGCGCTCCACAGTTTTAGTAAAAATCGAGTTGACGCCCGGTGCCTGACGTTTACCTACGCACCCCGTATCAATACCCAGCAGGACTTCCCCGGCGGTGCTCGAATTCCAACTGCGCCGAGCACTTGTTGCCTTTTAATTAATCGACGCGGCGAGACCTCGCGGCGGGCCTCATTACCGCGGCGATCCGTCACGCGTGCTCGCGCAGCGCGTGGAGGCGGCGGCGCCCGCATATCCTGAACCCACTTGGCGCTCGCTCCGAATCTCATTTTCGTCACATCGAGTAGTCGCGAGCGGGGCCCCTGGCTGATTTAGCGAGATTTAGGAGCGCGCTCGACTCGGGAATGGCTCAGCCGCGGGCCATTGGCCCGATTGCGCGCTCCAAACCGTTGAGCTGCGCAGCGAGCCCATATTCTACTCCGAGTACGCGCGCTTTCAGCTTCCCGTTTTGGCGCAAATGGCTGAGAAATTGGGCGATCAGCTTGCGATTCCGAGGATTTATTTGCGAATGCGTGCGGGGGGGGCGGAGTTGCAAACTCGAGCGACGTTGATGTCGCTAGCGAGAAGCAACATTTCATTAGCCGTAGTCGAGTAAATGGCCCCGAGAGAACGCGAGTCGCTGCGGGTGCCGTCGTCGACGGGCTAGTCTCACTTTGCACTCGAGGACGAACGACCCGCCGTTCGTGAGCTGATTGAAGACGAGAGCTGGCGCTCTGCTCGCCACGGGTAGGAGGCGGGCGGCGCTCTGTATATTTGAGAGCGCCGAGATGGATTCCTGAGGAGGTTGTATACTACATCGAGAGCATTGCTCGCTTCGATTGAATTTTGGGACGCCCGCGAGTTTGACAAGCAATACAGCCGCACGTGTATAGAGCGAACCTCATCGCATTTCGTCACTCGGTGACACTTGCATCTGAGGAAATTCTTCGCTCAAAAAGTGGCAGACTGCAAGCTCCTAGAGTTTTTGTGAAATCTCATCGTCAAAAAGCAGGCCTCAAATGTTTCAAAGAACTCCGTATCTAAAGAATCTTCAATCAAATTGAATATACATTAACGTAATATCAATTTCGTGTGCATTATGTAATATTTTGCCTGAAAACTCTTAAATAATTTCTGAGCATAAGTAATGATACAATTCTCATCTTCGTTCTCGTTTGATGATTGGAAAAGAGATTGCTTTGGAGTTTTTTATGAAATTTCATCACCTACGCTTTAATAAGCCTTGTGTACATAATTTTAGCGAGCCTTTGCTCTCAAATAATTACGAACTACCTCATGAATATCATCGGTTTCCGATGAATCCTACATTGTATCGCGCGAATCCACTCGATCCAGAAATTCCACGCCGCAAAGACAGAATAACGAATATGATAACACGCAGAGTTATGTCTCAAAATCTCGCTCCTGGCAGAAGGTAAACCGGCTGTTGTTACTTCCAGTGAAAATATAGCCGGAGAGTTGAGGGAGAGTTATGAATAGATTATCCATCTCCGAAAATTGCGGGGATGAAATATAAAGCTGGCGCAAGAACTCATAACGTTCCGACGCGGGAATCGTTACTCCATCTTTCAACATTCAATCTCGGAAAAGGAGAAATGTCTCTCCGTCTCTGCGGGGTTCGATGAATTATTGATGCTTATGTTAATGTTCCGCTCGGCGCCCGCGAATCGCTCAAGCTGTTGCAGCATCGCGGCGGGGCTACGTCGCGCGACTTGTCCGTTGTGTTGGCGAAAGAGTCAACGGCATGTGCATTATGTACAACGTCGCGAGCCAGTATGGTACCGCGTGTTCAAGTTTCGAGCAGGACGCTTTTATAAGTTGAGCATTCCGAGCGCGGAATGAAAAATGATGCGCTAATCCCGAGACCAAGAGTCGGTGTCTTGGATAGATTCCAAGCGCAACGTGGGTATAGTGCAAACAAGCGTCGTGTATCGCGTAACAGCGCGAGCGAGCGATTCGCACTCTTTTTGCAAAACTGCTGTTACTGCTGACGGCTGTCTGCGAGAAATTGCGACTCGTTTACATATGTGGGCGCGCGTGCGGGTCGCTCGTGCGAAAACGAGCCGAATATTTTGGCAAGCAAGCTAATCGCCCGTGTCGGGATGATTTGACGTTCAAAAATAGAAGCCAATCAATTTCGCGCGAGATTACACAGCGAGCGCGAGCGAAGCTTACGCGAATATCGCTCCTACGCTCGGCTCGGGACGAGAGAGAGAGGGAGAGAGAGAGAGAGAGAGAGAGAGCGGCAGTTGGTTTGAGGAGCAATTCGTCATACGCAAGAATAGAATGACATTCAAATGTGACGAATCGATTTACTTGGGAACGAAGAAGAATGACGCCGCGTCGCTTTCAAGAATTCTGTGCGCGCCGCGCGCCGTGGCCGCAAGCCCGCTCCTCTGCGGGCAGACCACAAAAGAGTCGCGGAGAATAAATGGATGCCGTCGATCGTTCAAAGGCAGCGCATAAAATGCCAATCTCGAGTTGTATTACAGCACGCGAAGGCTGCACCTATGTACACGGCACGCGAGTGCTCTCTGGGCTACGTGCGGTCGCCGCACATCGCGCCCGGCAAAAAGCGCCGAGCGCTGAAAGTGGAAACGCTCGCTGCCTCGCTCGCTGGGGGATAGGACCGATGCAGTTTTCTCATATTTCGCGGCCGGGCGGATAAATCACGCGCGATCCAAACGAACCTGTCGATCACTCGCGCCAGAGCGGCAGGTGAAATAGCGAAAACGTAATTGTCGAGTTTTTCGCGAGTCCGCGCACGAAGTTAATGTCGCGCTCTCTCTTGGGAGAGCTGTCAGCGCCAGCGGAGGCCCCCTGCAAGCTCGTACAGTTGCACAAGCTCGCATTTGCACTATATGTGCACCGGCAAATTCGATGGGAGGAACGTGCGCGGGTGGTGTTGCCTCTCTCGAGTTAGTTAATGGGTTAACGGGCTAATGGCAGTGGCCCCGCTCGCTCTGCGGCGGGCTCTATTCCACGCGTCGCGTCGCCGCTGATGCGTTCGTTCACCCGAGACTCGCTCGAGAGAGAGAGAGAGCTGCACCTCGCGGCGAGCCCACGTCCAATTTCATTAGCGCCAGAACAGCGGCTCCCTCGCGCCAAGCAATTTGGATTCGCGCGCGCACCGATGCTCCTTCTCTCCGCGGCCGGAGCTAATCCGCGTGAAAAAAGGGCCCGGGGGCCAGCGGGCGCCGAGTGATTGCTTATGCAGGCCGCGTGGCCGGATAAATTTGCCATTTACGGCCGGCCGGACGCGGAAAGCCGCGGGCGACCTTAGCATTTGCATTTCGCGCGTCGCGAGAATTATAGTTGCAGCGGCGAGTTTTCGCTCGAATTTGAAACTAGCGCGCGTCGCACGCCGTGCCGTGATGTCCGCGCGGTGCGACGCGTGTGGAGTTTCGAGAGGGAAGCCAGCCGTCGGGCTTTCCGGTAACGCCGACGCAAAGCGATTGAAAAATCGAAAGCGAGAGGAAGGGTCCGAGCTGGGTGACATGTGCTACAAGTGGATCTCGCCGTAGGAGTGAGTTTGCATCGTTTCTCGCTGATTGGAAATTTAGATGGATGTAGCACCTGCGCGGCGCGAATGGACGGGCCGAAGATCAAAGAGGAGAGGACCCGAGCGAGAGATAGGCGGTCCAACGCGCGATTCCCGCTCCTCTTTTCCTCATCCTGCACGCGGTTGCAATGATTAAGATAAAGAGCCCAACTTTATGAATATTAATAGCGGAACGAGACGAAGGAGCGCGGAATATCTCGGCGTGAGAATTAACATATTTTTCGCTCTTTTTTGACGAAAGCCTCGGCGTCTCTTTCCCCTCTCGCTCTCGACCCAGGCAGAATTATTCCCGGTGAAATTCAAATCCATCGAGCCGAGGGCCGAGAGAGAGAGAGCTTTTCAACAATTTTCTTTCCGCCAAACTCAAGGGCGTTGCTTCATTCCCCTTTACATTCAATATGCATGGAACCGCTCAACGAACAATGTACAAATTGCAGCCGCGTGGGGGTTGCAATAGCCCTGTTTCTTGTTAGCAAGGACGGCGTTGCCTGCGAGCACTCTATACAACCCCGCGCATCTCCAAATTTATGTCAGCTAAATTCAAATGCGATTCGTGTGGCATACATAAAACAGACGACTGTTGTATTCAGCTCCAGTTCAAATAACTTTAATCCTCTAGATGAAGACCATTCTGAATTCCGTAATCGCCATTTTTGATAAACGTCCATTTGAATTGCGTTCATAGTCATTAGAGATATTTAAATTTTTCTCGTACCTTCAAGGGAATGAAAAAATTTCATTTCCGTTTAAAATATTCGCTAAAGCAATTTTTTACGATCTTCCAAGAACAATTTCGAGGATACAGTACTGAAAGACAAAAAGAGGCGCTGAATTCCGTGAGTTTTGCGGAAGAGAATATGGAAAATTGCAGGCATTTCAATGTTGTAAAAACTCATCGCGGCTCCGAGCTTGAGACTTGATTAGGTTCCTTCGTGTCTCTTCCTAATAAAGCAAAAGGCTGAGAAGTCATGACGAACGTGTAATTGAGAAACAACAGACAACGGTTGCGATTTGAATGTGTCAACTTCATCACTTGTTCAGCAATGTTTATTCTTTTGAAATGCAACTCACATACACGAGCATTGAGCTATCTCATTCAATGTTGAATAATTTTTGCATAACGAATTATCAAGAGTATTTGTCTTCGTTTGTCCCAGTAGTGAAATGTTGTAATACTATGCAATTTTTTTTTCATTCGTTATTTTTAATCTCAAAATCAATACCGAGGATGATGAAAATTCATATCGTCCTCTTGGGTTGAGTCAAATCGGCTTCCAAGAATGACCTCCGAAATTTATCTCGTTAGAGGAAAAAGTTACATTATAATAA
>JAPYYZ010001412.1:0-15863 GCA_030522705.1 Eretmocerus eremicus
TATTCACACCTCTGTCGAGTCAACAATCCTACAAAAAGGCTCTCGTCCCTAAGATCCAGAGCCGAAAATACGCAGTGCACACTCCCCATTCTGATCCGGGGTTAAGTGCCTGTATGATAAGAGACGTCGCACGCTCTCTCCCTACATCCAGAGCTGCGCGTCCGTTACAAAGTCACAATTCACATCCCAGCTGAACCGAAGAATCCTTGTTACCAAACAGGATTTTGGCCAGCAATTGGGATTATCATCTTAAAAATCACAATTATCCGAATAATTCATCAGTAGTGATAATTATCCGAATAATTCATCAGAATAGTGCAATCATCGCTTCCATTCCCCTTCGGATAATCATAAAAATAACCATGAGCATGTTTGAACAATGCCGAAACCCAGAGATTCATTAGGAGTTCCTAAGTTACACGAGTGGAAAATTTCAAATTCTTGTCGAGTTAGAAATCGAATATCCGTTCTCTCTCACCGAAATCAGAGATCCTACCGGGAATCCTCAATCAATTTCGAGGATTCTCTTGGGTTTTCCAGGAGTGAAATCATGGAATTGCTAGGATTTTGATAATTCAATTATGATAATTTGTAGACTACATCATTATGAGGATCATGATTCCACTACAGGAAATGAAACATCATTCTGTGATTCCACGCGAAATTTGGTTTTCCTCGCAACTGTTCCTCAAAAACTCCCGTAACAGCTTTTTCCGATCCGGGATGGTGAAGGAAGACATTTTCCATAGTTTTTGGGTCTGAAATTTCATTTGCTCCTGATCGGCCTGTACCCGCTTTCAAGAGTCCCTGTGGAAATCTTCATAAGAATTCCACGTAGAGTTCCTATGGAACTCCCCAAAAATATTCCAAAAATGCCACGTGGAATTCTCTCCACGTGAATCCCCACGTAGAATTCATACTGGACTCCCACGTGGGATTCATCGTGAAAAAGACTTCACGTGATATTTTCGGAATTTTTCTAGGGAATCTCACTGCAAATCCACGGGGAATTCGACGTGAAATTTCCATGGAGGTTCTTCACTCGGACTCATGAGATTGGGTAATGGTGTTTTACCTTAGAATATGGAAATGAAACATCGTACCTTATTCCGATCAGAACTCCGATACATTTAAACCTCACATCCAATAGAGCAGAACAGGGATAATTTCACCGTCCGACATATTTTCACTTTTTTCGTGTATCACGAACTTTGCGAATCGATTCTGATGCAGTCTGAGCCGCTGAATCCAAATCCGTTCGCAGAATTGCTCCATCACTTCACGTTTTTGAGAAAATTCGAAATTCGAAAAAACGCTGATTTCACCATGTTCGGGGATCATTTGCTCAAGAACCACAATGGCTATTCCGATTCTGCTGGGTCCAGTGTATAGTCAGAAAGTGGATCTCCAGAATCGGCCTGGTTTGAGCAAAATCGGTCTTAGAATGTCTGGGATACCTCGTCTTGAAAAACACCAGAAATCCAAAAGAGCCCCCGAGACTGGCGCGAATCAGGGCCGCGGGAAACCCTAAGGGGCGGGGCTCTAAGACTCGTCAGCGCATGGTACTTGTAGTGGGCCCTACCGCAGGGGGAGGAGCGGGACTATAGCCCTATATACTGAGAGAACGCGGAAGGCGGAGCCAGTCTTGGGGCCTCTTTTGGATTTCTGGCTTCTTCCACGACGATGCATCTCAGTTATTTTCGACCGATTTTGATCTGACCAGACTCATTCCGAAGATCCACTTCCTGTCTATACACTGGTCCCAGCAGGATCCAAGTGCACATTGTGGTTTCCGAGCAAATGATCTCCAAAGATGGCGGAATCAACGTCTTTTTGGACTCTGACATCAATTTTCCCAAAAACGTGACGTGATGGAGCAATTCTGCGAACGGATTCAGATCTAGTGACTCAGACTGCGTTAGAGACCGTCATCAGTTCTCATGTTACATTCCGATGTCGGACAGTGTTACTCTGCTGAAATAGATGAGCGTGGGATCCTACGTGGTCCCCCGCGTTGACCTGCTCGTATGGTATAAGACCTCATGGGATCAGCGTGGGACGCAATGGTATAGCGTGGGACTTGCGTTATATCATCCGTGGGATCTCGTGAGACCCCGTCGGACCACGTGATATGCCATGGGACCTCGTGGGATCAGCGTGGGATGCAATTATATAGCGTGAGACCTGCGTTTCATCAGCCGTGGGACCTTGTGGAACCTCGTGGAACCTCGTGGGATCAGCGTGGGATGGAATGGTATAGCGTGGGACCTGCGTTATATCACACGTGGTCTCACGAGGTCCCACGAGGTCCCACGAGCCATATAATACAGGTCCCACGCTATCCCTCAGCGTCCCACGCTGATCCTACGAGATCCCACGAGGTGACGGAGCTGATGGAACACAGTTCCCACGCTATAACATTGCATCTACGCTGATTTCACGAGGTCCTATAGCGTCTTACATGATCCCACGAGGTCCCACGAGGTCCTACGGCTGATATAACACAGGTCCCACATCATTCTTCTGCGTCCTACGCTGATCCCACGAGGTTGCGTGAGGTCCCATGGCTGATAAAACACAGGTCCCACGCTATCCCTCTGCGTCACACGCTGATCCTACGGGGTCCCATGAGTACCCACGAGGTCCCACGGCTGATATAACACAGGTCCCACGCTATATCATTGCGTTCCACGCTGATCCCACGAGGTCCCATGGCATCTTATGTGGTGCCACAAGATCCCACAAGGTCCCACGGGTCATATCACACAGGCCCCACGCTATATCATTGTATGAGTAAGATATTTATTCCGTACGTCCTTGTTGTGCAAACAAATGAAATGGTATCTTGAACGGCCTTGAAGGACTGGAGTAGAGATAAAAGCACCCATTTATGCAAAAAAGTATATACTTTGCAACGTCTCGTCGAACTGATCTGTCGACCTCATCAACCAGGGATATCTACAAAATTCACAATAGCTCATATCAAGACACATAAACACTAACACGATGTTGCATACTTTCACACTGAGATTCAGATATAATCACCTTGTTTCTTATGTTACTAATTACATCATGGAAATTTGGCTCATAAATGCGACTTTCGAACGTGGAGAACAAGAGTGTCTCCACGTCTCCTCAACAGCTGACTGGTGTGGACATACGATCCCGCTCATGAGAGAGTGTATTGGAGGACGATAGCATCGACGTGGGGGGAATACGAGTAGGAGCTAAATATTGAGAAACGAAGAATTGACTAGAATTTCCGAAAGTTTACTAGGAGGGAGCCATAGATCCCATTCAGTTTTTGAACGTCGTCAAATTGATTGATATCACAGGGGTCAGATTTCATATGGATCATTTCAGAAAGTAAACGGTTTTTGTAGTTGGATTCTTCATCTAAAATGTTGGTATTCAACCAGTCAAATCCATGTTCCAACTGTTTTCTGTGCAGAGATAGTACTGGATTTGATTCTTTGAAGGGTTTATGTTCATGGATCTGTGTTGAGAGTGCCCTCTTAGTTTCTCCCACGTACGATGCTTGACAATCATGACATTTTAATTCATATACTACTTGTGTATTGCCGAATTTTTTGAACGAGTCTTCACCTACAACTACCATATTTTCAAGACTCCTTTTGATTTTGGGGATGGTGGCCACATCATATTTTCGGAACAAGTTTTGCATTTTTTTGAAAAATTCAAAGTTATACGGAACACTGATTTTATCTTGTAATGCGGATGTTTTTCGTCTAACGTTTCGACTGGAATGTTCGACACGTCTTATCTGATTCAATCTGGTGTCAATACATTCTTCTCCGAATGGAGTCGGATAATAATTGTCAAAAAGAATTTTTTTAGTGCTTTGTAAATTCTGACTATGGTATCTCGGGTGGGAGAGGGATATGAATCCATCAACAAAGTTGTATACGATATTTGTCTTCAATTCTGGAGTGTGGTTTGAATTGAAATTCAAGGTACGTCCTGAGGATGTAGGTTTCTGAAACCAGTTGGTGATAAGTCTATTGTTCTCACGGATGATCGTCATGACCAAAATAGCATAAATTTTTTGGACATAACGATCATCCGTGAGAACAATAGACTTATCACCAACTGGTTTCGAAAACCTACGTCCTCAGGACGTACCTTGAATTTCAATTCAAACCACACTCCAGAATTGAAGACAAATATCGTATACAACTTTGTTGATAGAGCCATATCCCTCTCCCACCCCAGATACCATAGTCAAAATCTACAACGCATTAAAAAAATTCTTTTCGATAATCATTATCCGATTCCATTTGTAGAAGAATGTATTGATACCAGATTGAATCAGTGGAGACATGTCGAACGTTCCAGTCAGAACGTCAGACAAAAAACATTAGCATTACAAGATAAAATCAGTGTTCCGTATAAATTTGAATTTTTCAAAAAAATGCAAAACTTGTTCCGAAAATATAGTGTGGCCACCATCCCTAAAATCAATAGAAGTCTTCAGAATATGGTAGTTGTAGGCAAAGGCTCGTTAAAAAAATTCGACAATACACAAGTAGTATATGAATTAAAATGTCATGATTGTCCAGCATCGTACGTGGGAGAAACTAAAAGGGCACTCTCAACACACATTCATGATCATAGAACCTTCAGAAACCCAATTCAGTGGTAACTCTGCACAGAAAACAGTTGAAGCATGAATTTGACTGCTTGAATACCAAAATTTTGGATGAAGAATCCAACAACAAAAACCGTTCACTCTCAGAAATGTTGCATATGAAATCCGACCCCTGTAATATCAATAAAATTTATGACGTTCAAAAACTGAATAGGATTTATGGCTCTCTCCCAGTCAACTCTTGGGAATTCTAGTCATTTCTTCGTTCCTCAATATTTAGCTCCTACTCTTATTCCCCTCATGTCGATGCTATCGTCCTTCGATACACTCTCTCATGAGCGGGATCGTATGTCCACACCAGTCAGCTGTTGAGGAGACGTGGAGACACTCTTGTTCTCCACGTTCGACAATCGTATTTATAAGCCAAATTTCCATAATGTAATTAGTTACATAAGAAACAAGGTGATTGTATCCGGATCTCAGTGTGGAAGTATGCAACATCTTGTTAGTGTTCATGTGTCTTGATATGTGCTATTGTGAATCTTGTCGATATCCCTGCCTGATGAGGTCGACAGATCAGTTTGACGAAACGTTGCAGAATATATACCTTTTTGCATGAATGAGTGCTTTCATCGACACTCCAGTCCTTCAAGATCGTTGGAGATATCATTTTGTTTGTCTATATCATTGTGTCCCACGCTGATTCCACGAGGTCGCATGGCATCCCACGTGGTACCATGAGGTCCCACGAGGTCCGATGAGGTCTCACGGCTGATTCAACGCAGGTCCCTGGCTATAATATTGCGTCCCACGCTAATCCCGCGAGGTCCCGTGGTGTATCACGTAGTCTAACGAGTGTCATGGAAGCAAGCTCCCGACGAGCAGTAGACTAATGAAGAATGTGTTCAAACGCACGCTAGTCGCAATTCCATAGTCATGTGCAATAGCATAAACATGAGAATACCCTAGGCCTGGAGCGCAACGCAGAACAACACAGCCATCGTGACGCCTTCTCACGCTGCGCGCTCATATTAATCCAGAAGCTTCGAACACGTATGTGCAAGCATAGACACGGAAACATCGCAGTCTCGAACCACGACGTAAATCAAAGCAGACAGCTTGGCGCCCCTTTGCGCCGAGCACACAAAGGGATTGCGGACCCAGGGGAAGGTATATAAAGGCCATGAGGAGGCTGGACGGGGCTTCTAGAGTCATAGTTGAACGCAAGCTCCCGTCACGTATGTATCGGAGGTAGAATCATGCCTGGACGAGAGCTTCTAGAGTCACAGTTCGATTCGAACCCTCGTAACATTCACATCATAGCTTCATTTGAGAGACGGACCTCAGCCCCTGATGGTCTCGCCTTGTACTCTAGACTCAGTCAACTCTCGAGAATTTGTACCAGTCTCTCTCTCTCTCTCACTCTCGGATTTATACCTTAGCTCAAATAAACAGTGATTATACTCGATATTCTAGACTTTTGATTCTATTCACCGAACCTTCACTCAAGCTCTTGTCAAGCCTCTCAGGCTCTGCGGAGGCAGTACTGAAAGAAGCCATCTGAAACTACGGATCCCGTACAGTTCTGGTGCTAGGTGTTTAGGAGTACTGTAGTGGAGGATTGGAATTTATGAAATCGGTCAGATCATGAGGAGCCGGCCCTAGGCGGATCAAGACTTTGACAAACATATAGAAATTCTACGCGTCGACCGCGCCGCGATTTTTCCTACGCGAAGCACCAGCCCACTCGCCCATAAGACAGCCAGAAAGGATGTTCCTGTGGATCTGCATCGCCATCATCTGCGCTACATCTGTGTGAGAGGATCTATTTATCCAAATTTTGTCCCTCGTGGGGGAAGTCGTGAGGCAAGGACTCATTTCAAATTTCTCTGGAAGCCAAACGTGTTCGGCACACTAGAAGGTTTGAAAAATTCATATTTATTCATTCATACGAGAGAAAATTAAGATAATAAAACAAAAATATGATGGATAGTACTGAAGAGAACGCGCGATATAGCTATAATCCCAAATCCCAAGAAAGAGAGGTGGAATTTAGGAATTACACAGTCGAACAAAAAACTCATTCAATAACAACCAATATCGAGATAGGCGCGTTTCTATTGTGCAAATAGCCATCACCTTCCTTGCGAGTTTGTGTACTTAGTCTTGTACGCCAAAAACCAGCAGCTATACAGCTGAACTGTTTTGTATCGTAATCCAATATAATAGCAAGAGGTCGTAGGAACCGTGGTCATACAACCGGATATCGGAAGACTTCAGGGATAATACGGAAGATACAATGACTTCAAACGATGTCGAGGGAGCATTAGGTGGTGTATCCTCTCCCGAAGATGCAGAAATTCTGAGCATTGAGCAATTGAAAACACGGTATAATATGGACATAAAAAATGGAGACGTTCGGGCGCGCACTACTTATTTTGCATTAATGGCCGCAGATGTGGGACATAAACAGCTTGGAGGGATCCATTATGGAATTTGCGATACGGGACTTGAGTAGGGTGCTCGCAACTGACCGAGAATATTCTTCGGAAACCGAGACGATTTTCTTAGAGAGCTTGAGAAATCATCTCAAAACTACGCAAATAGCAACCGGGGCGCGACTCAAAATGCAAAGATTTGAACAGGATACCACAGAAAATCATGGAACTTTCTCATCCTCTCAAATGAACGCGGAGTCTTCAAGAAACCCAATAGTCATTACAAGCTCCAGTGAACAAGACAACTGACAATAATACAGAGGAATCGACTGGAGAAACTGAATTCACAATGGCTAAACAACATCCGCGGCCTCTCACAGATATCCGAGATGATGAGCCCAGCTCTCGCATGGAAGCAGGGTCTCACGTTCGATTTGGTCAAAACTCAAGCCGCCAACTCGAAAGATTGGATGCTGAGTTGAGCTGAAATGAAATGAATGGTACTAGTTTAATTCGCACCCGTTCCCCAGGCAGTGATCTGAGGAAAGGATACGCTGGGTTGAACAAAACTAATTCAAGTGGCACTAGTTTGAGTCGTACCCGTTCCCCAGGCAGTGAGCTGAAAAGTGGATACGTTGGGTTGAGCAAAATTGAATAAAGTGGCATCAACATAAGTCGTAGCATGAGTGAGTGTATCGATTGCATGAATGATAACCATTTCGAACGATTTGAAGAAGAAGCGAAGCCACGAGATGAAAGTAGGAAAGTTACGCCGAACAGTAACCGTTTCGATCGGCAATTACGCGGACCAAGCCAACAGAATGATTTGGAAAACTCTGAAGTCTCATGCGATGATGAGCAAACTTATCATAAGCCCAGTCAGTCAAATCGATCCCAACGTAACCGCAACGTAAGAAGACGACTTCATTTCCCAAAAGAGCCCCAATACAACTACGAGTCATATGGCAGTGACCCACATTCATCCGACGACACTGACCCAGAGCGAGAGTATAATCATTCCAAAGAAGTATATAAGTCAGTAGATGAAACACGAAATGAACATATGAGTCATAGCAGACACTCTGGTAGAGGAAATTTGAGACGCGACAGTCAGAAGTGGGCAAGAGATAGCGACTACGAGTCGAGTGCAAGTGCGCGCATCCGTCGCGTTAATGCAAGAGATACATTTGATCGACCAAACGCAGATCGTCGTGATGCATCAAAGTTCCGACTAACTTTAAATCAGGCTCTTAATCGAATCACCCCATATGATGGAAACCCCGATATGTTGGCACCGTTATGCTAATTAGTAAGATATATTGTGGACGAATACGACCCCGATTCAGAGCCATGGATACTTTCGGCCTTGCCAAATCAGCTCAAGGGCCGAGCCGCTGAGGGCTATATCGCGTGTCTAACTCAATACACGTCAGTCGAAAAATTATTAGCCGATATGACTACCCAATAGGGCGGAGTTGGAGGCTCAGATAGGGTTCTAGCTGAATCAAAGTTGGTCTAACAGAGACCAGGAGAGGGCGCGGGAGATTACGGATTACGTGTGCAGACGCTCCATAATCGATTACTGAACGTCTATGACTCTGATCGGAACCTCAAAGATTGGGAATGTGAAACTTATGAATAATGCGAATAATGAAGCTCGTCAACAATTCATATTCGGTCCTTTGGGAGCATTGAAACACCAGGTTAGATCGACAAATCCTGAGACACTCACAGAAGCTATTCGCGAGGCAGTCAATTTTGAAAATAGAACAAGTGCACGTACCGTATTCGCATCGGGTAGGTCCAAAAAAAGCTAAAACGAATTCACGGCCGTGATGGACGCTTACATCGAGGAAAAGATGAACGAACTGAGAGAAACTAACCTATCTCCGATTGAATCCGTGACTATTAGACTGTCTTCAGTTTCCAGTGAATGTCTATACTGTGACACGCAAGGACATTTTGAGGAAGAATGTCCGAAAAGGATACGGGATTCAAAATTTTGTCGTTATTGCCGTATACGCGGACATGATTTAAACGAATGCCGCTCTTTGACCGATGCACTTGACGCGGGTTTCATTTCAAAACAGAGAGTAGAGCTAGCACGGGAATTGGAGAGAACCTTCGATCAATACGACGCGCAATCCGATGCGTTAGTAGACAGAGCGGCGCCGTTCGCAGAACGGTATGATGATGCAAGACGCGGCAATTCGAGATATAGAGGTTGGTCTTGCGGCGGTCGCCGTCACGAGAGACCTCCAATCAGGAGTTATAATGGGAGGAACTTGAATTATCACAGCAACGATCCTCGTTACGATCGTGAGTATTATAACGGTGGTGGAGATCAGAGAGGGCGATCACGAAACACCAAAGATGGTGATTGAAGACATGATTATGTTAGCCGTAGTAATGACCATATGGAGGCCTCTTGCTTGATAATTGGGGAAATTATTCCAAAAGGGACGAGAGACGCGATTGCACTCCCGAAAATCGCGATCGAAGAGACATTCCTCCAAATAATGGACCTACAGATAGCTCTGACGATTTTACAAATGTCGAGGATGCTCAATATCAAGCCACTAAGCCACACGCAAACAGCTGATTCATTTCATATTTTGATGCGTATTCCTGGAATGGAATAGCACATCCACTGGACTACGCTTGCGGCTCATCGGCAAATGCTGGAGCAAATCTCACATTCCTAAAAGCGAAGTGCTCAGACGATAACGTCATAACAAGGGGGGATGTTCTGTTGTCACATTCAGCGAAGCAAATATAGAGGAACTTTGACTCGCGAAACTGTTCCTACGGATTCCAATGCATGTGGCATTAGCAAACTTTCTCAATGAGAAAACTCCGAGGGATGCCGTTCGTTGAATTGGAGATATTCATTACTACTAGAGTTCCAATTAGTCCTATCGAAGGAGATCATTCAGGATTCGGCCTAAAATGTGATAATTGATGAAAGGAGGGGAACGATTTGGGAGTATTGTCCACTTCTCTATTTTTCATTGTCTTGCATAGAATAAGAGGGAAAGAGTTCATGGGAACATGATTTATGCATCTAAGAGGTTGGAACCCACTCGGATCAGGGGGCTGTTGAGGGAGTTATAATTCATTCGTATAAAAGACTATGTGCAGAGTTAAAGCCCGCGCATAATCAAATTAGTTGGTATCTAGAAGCCAACATGAATGGATGTGGTGAGAACCGACGCGAACTCAAATATTTGAGGTTACAACACGCTCGAACTTGAATATATGTGGTTAGAGCCCCCTCCAGCTCGAATATATGTGGTTAGAACCCATGCGGAAGCGAAATCATTTCGATGCTCAGAAGCTACATATATTTGAAATTATTCATGTGGTTGGAACCCACTCAAACTCAGGAGTGTTTTTGTATCGGAAGCTACGGGAGGCGAAGGCTTTCATGTGCCCATGGATGTCTGAAATATCTTGGGAATCTAGAAAGCATATCAGACTAGAATCATTTAGTAAGTTGGATCTTGGTCGAATTTGAAACCATACTCATGAGGTCACAACCCATGTATGATGAGAAACATTCAGGTTGTTGAAAGCTACGCGAACTCAGAACTCAAAATGTGGTTAGAGCCCACAAATTACTGAAAATTGTCAAACGGTTAGAGCCCACAAAGTACTGAAAATTATAAACGTGACTAGAACCCACAAGCTATCGTTAACATTCGCGTTCCTAGAATCCTTCACGATTCGGAACTATTTACGTGGTGAAATCCCACGAATCACTGCAATGATTGATGTGGTTGGAGCCCACGAATCACTAAAAGTATTTATACGGAGAGAATCAACGATAACTTGAGCTATTTGGATGGTTGAAAATCCACCCAAACTCGAAACTATCTGCATGATTAGAGACCTCTTACGAATGAAAATTATTCATATTGACAGAAGTTATCCATAATCGGAACCATTCTCATGGTCGGAACCCACACAGAATTTGAATGATCCAGGTACATGAAGTCCACTCAAAGTTGAAACGACATCAACAATAGAATTGGTCAACCTGAATTTCAATCCGCAATGATATTGGACTCAAGAGTTAGTCTCAAGAGATTCAATTGAAATAGTTTTAGTATGTACATCCGAAGAGTCGAGCAATCATCTGGATGAGAAATATATTGTAGATCCTCTTATAATATCAATTCAATGATGAGGATAGCCTCTTACGAAGAGAATCAGACAGGAATTAGTCTCAAATCGTGTTCGTAAACGAATGGAAGAATGATCATAAAATAACTCTAGATAATCCTGATGGAGATGTCCATTTTGGATCTGAAGATCTGATTAGATCATTTGAAATGAAGCTGAAATTCATGCAGAACGCTAATTTGAGACTTCAGAGAGTGATTCTGTTTTTGAATCTGCTTGAATACTCATCAAATCTTGAATTCGTACTATTGACATTTCGCACAGATACTAAACGAACCGTCTTTTCTTAATTTTTCATGTGGCTAATGGACGACATTGGTCACAAAAGATTCAAATTAGGTCTTCTTCTGTCGGTCAAATGACTGGTGAGCTAGATTTTTCGGTAATATAGAGTTGAGATTGGATCGTTTTAAAGCACTGAAAATGTTCAAATATCATCAATCATGACATTAAATTTCTATAATCGAGAACTGTAGAGTGGATCGGATGATTCTCATGGAGAGAAAGAGTTGAGGAACGTATTTTAAATGATAGAGCACGAGGCAAGGAGTGCTATTACGAGCCATTGAGATGGTGAACGTGGGTCAATTCGCGGCCCGTCATTAGAAACTAGTAGGGGGACCCTTCTGGTCCCGTAGGGGATGGTAGTATGGACGCATCAGTCGGATTAAGGTGCTATAATCAATATTCCAAAATCGGAGCCCACGAGTGCGCAGAAATTCCACACGGAAGGTTATAATCCAGACTTCATTCCCTCATGCTCCAACATTCATACATCCTGAGTTCACAATCCTACACAAAAACAACGACACAAGAACAAGAGATGAATGCCAAACAAAGACCAGAAGGCAGAGGATCGGTGCATGGTTTCCACTACAAGAACTGACATCTAGTTTCGAATTAGTCGCTCGGGAAATTTTAAGAAATCCTCAAGAATTGTCTCCAAGATACTAGATTCGTCTATAATGGCCATTTCATATGGCTAATTTCGCAAGCATGACTTCCTACTATGCCTTTGCAAGAATGATAATGCATAGCTTTCATCTGCAGAAAGTGGAAGATGCCTCAAGAACTGAAACCTTGCTCACGAGTTCTGTACGTTAACCTAGAACTTGGGTTGGTTGAAAGACGATAATTGATCGTGAGCCAAAACTACCTTATGGTAGTCAGAGAGGGAACAATCACATAATAGTTCACGGGGGGAATTCATTCTAAGGATAGAGCCTTCGCCCGAGAATTGAGAATTCGAATTTTGCTCAGGGATCAGTGATTCATAGCACATCAACTGTCTCGTGACAGGCGCAAGATATAAATCACGTCTTGGTTTACGGAGCATTCATCCTCAAAATTGAAGATTCAGCATGACTTGAGTCGAAGCCAGCCAGAAAGGCACATCTTAAACACTCACGTAACGGCAACGACTTCAACAAGACCATATCCGAAACAATCCATGCAAATGAAGAATAAAATCCCGAACCATCAATTGTTGTCCCACGACCAAATTCAATCTGGAGATTTAATACTCTTCCAGTCAGTCACCAACGGAGAAATGAACGAGACCTACCTAGGATACAGCGAGAAAGAATACCTGGAGTATATGACAAGGACATTCTCACCCGCCTAAAAGATTCTTCATGTATCGCTGTCTAATCGGTCCCAAAATCACCAAGTATTGGAAGAGGGGACAGTTTCCAGAATTTACACGAATGAATCCTGATTCCACAACCTATCCAAAACAGAAACCGATCGTGAAAAAATTTTTTGGTGCAATGAAAAAGGAAGTACATCATATGACAGCAAATTCTAGTGGGATTGGGAATGAATAGTCTAGCTCACAAACGGCAAGCATACGTATTGACACGACTTCTCCAAAAAGTAGCGCAAGCCAACTTGGAGAGGCAAAAAGATTCGGACTCCTCTGCTCTGACCAGTTGCGTTCTCTCCACGTGTTCCGTATTTTTCCCTGAATCAGAATGATGATGATATGTGAGTCAAGACCTTGCTCAACCTTCACTTGATTTCTTCACTCGACTTCACGGCTTCATGGTCTGTTACGAACGCGTAATAAGCCATAAAAAAAATTGATGGATTAGATCACCTAGTTATTTCCTCTTGAGCACATTTCCAGATTCTCAAAAGAAAGAGAAAAAAATTATCATAACGTGGAAAAGGAATGAGAAACTTCCCATCCCATCAGTTACTCAAGTTCAATGGAATATACTGCACCAAATGAGCTTACGTGAACTTCTTGAATGAGCATCGCCCCGGGTCAGAGTGATTTATTCAACATACGGAATTGTTCTTCCATTCAATTCATACAAAAGTTTGGCACACATATAGTTGCTAATGCATTTAGGGAACTTCGAATCACTTTTGCATCGAAATCAGCATCGGTACACATTCAATTCCTACTACTCGTCGTAGCACAAAACAAGATCAAAGACAAATAAGATACTGGCATGTCAATGTCCCAATAGTGAGAAAATTTTTTGAATAGCTGTGTATATTTTTCTCAACTCTGTCATTAGATTAGACTGCTATGAAACCGATCATACGGAAAATATTACACACTGTGAGTAGTGAAAGAAAACATTCAATCCATGTCGATAAGATGGATCTTGTCGATGTTGGGACTGCATCGCTCGATTGATGAAGTCATTTCCCAAGAAAAAATAGTGATAGAACGTTCATGAAAGCGAATTGCTACGCTCAAGGTGCTTCAAAATTGGATTGATAAATGCAAGAATACCCACGGATATCTGATATTCTCTGCAGTTCATTGGATAATTTCTTGGATTCTCTGAAACCCTCTCCTCACATTGTTGAAGACGATGGGGTCAATGAAAAGAGGAATTTCACACAAGGGGCAAATCGCGCCAACTCTCCAAAGGCCATTTCTGAGCGTCAAACCAACTACTTTCGAGCGATCTACAAGAGCTTCATAACCAACGTGAATGAATATTGACAAAGTCATTTCCGACGTGGTTTTTCCTCAGCTTTCTGATGACGAGTCCATTTCGCGAAATTTGGTCAACCTAACCTCCAAAATCAACAATCAAATATTAGAAGTCATATATCTCAAAATTACATTTTTTGATATTTTTCTTAACATCTAAGATCGGGAGATCAGACAATTTTACATCGATATAGTGGATAGAAGAATGGGTATTTCTCAAGTTTCGCGAGTAATTAGACTAGAGGCGAAGCATGGCGCCCGCGGCTCGGCGCCGCGCCGTCACCCGTCACGCACCGCTTGAGGCGTGCGTGGATTCATGTCTCCGAAGCTTTTTTCCGGGAGTATCTTACGTTCATGAGATCTTCATACACATATAAATGTTCAAATCGTTTGCATATTCCATTTCTGAGCTCTCTTTCCCCCTGGAGTCTCTGATAATTTTCGCTTCTTTTCTGGAGGATGGCAGTTTAGTAATTGAGTACATTGGTTTTCTCGACCAGAAATTCCATTCCTCTTCCTCTCGCTCTTCTCCTTTCCTTTGGGAAATATCTCGAATTCGTTCATCTTTAACTAGTTATGTGGATGTGAGGTCCACACTTATGACAAGTGAACAGATTTTGACTTTCAGGCTAATTGTATACACGGATATGGGATAATATCAATTAATGAAAACGATCACATGAGAGAGGATGTGGCACGGGTGGATCCTTTCGGAGAGACAAGGTCATAATCAAGTTGGACACATAGGAAGCAGCCCGCCACCTAGCGGACTCTCCAATAACTCCAAAAATTTGTGTTGAAAATTGATAGCGGGGGATATTTATGCCAACAGTTTTTGCAAAGACACCGTGTGTAACCGGGAAATCGATTGAGTTCTATGCAATCAAAGAATAGAGAAAGCTATAAGTCGAATATTAGATGAATAAACAGTTTTTGATCAATCATGTATGTCTTGACCTTCTCATAAGTGTGAAACATTTTCGGAAAGGAGCTTTGAGTGCATGAATCCACGCGCGCCTCAAGTAACGCGTGACGCGCGCCGCGGCGCACAGTGGGCCCAAATCGGAAAAAAGGCAAAATTTACCTTCACTCGAAAGAAGGGTCAAAGTGATACTTACCATAGGTCAAATTAAGGGTAATCACATGTAGTATCTAAATCTTTCTCCCTCGAGTCGTCATTTTGACATGCGCGCCGGCCAGAGAACCAAGAATGACGAAAATTCTCGCGAAATTCATTCGAAGGTCATTTCCGTTTTTTGCCGGAAAACCTAAATTTTTCACCTCAGCATTTGAAAGATCGGAAAATTTTACGTTGGAATACGTTTCTTTAAAAATTTTTCATCGAGACCTCCAAAGGTCACGTGAAGGTCAGATGGAGCGGAGGTCGCAGAATGAGTAAAACTCCCGCGTAACTCGTCTGGATCGCAAAATTTGTACATATATTTGCATAGCAAACTGTCAGGATTTTCCACGGAAAATCTAATGGTAATCTTGAATTTGACCTTGAATCAAATTTTCAAGGTCATTCGAAGGTAATTTCCATTTTTGCCGAAAAACCTACATTCTTCACCTCGGCATTTGAAAGAACGGGAAATTTCACGTTGAAATACGTTTTTTTGAGAATTTCTTACCGAGACCTCCAGAGGTCACGTGAAGGTCAGATGAAGCGGAGGTC
>JAPYYZ010001413.1:0-22641 GCA_030522705.1 Eretmocerus eremicus
TTCAGGACCCCCTCATCTAAACTCTCTTGAACGAGTTCGGAGAGTCTGCAGAGACGCATCGAGGGTGGTGAGAGAGACGGAAGCTCGCGGTTCCATGACCTGTTTGAGATTCAGAGAGGAGGCCCTACTCGCTAAATTTTCGGTTCTATCGGAACGCAATCTGCATCTTGCTGCATCAAAATCGTAGCTCTCACTACAAAAACCAGCTGCAGAAGTGTCTGCGCAACATTACACTCCCGCGGAGCGTTCCCTTCCGCCGAGATTCTCCCGCCTCTCGCTTGGGCTCTCATACCGCGCTCAGTACGCCTCTGCAAGCTCTCCAAACTCAGTCAAGAGGGTTTGACGTGAGCACCCCCTGGATCGATGAGTGTATCCTTATTCAACAATCACAAATGACCGCAATGTGTCCTCGAAATTGGTCTTCAAAGTCAAGTCCAACCTTGCCATCACGTTTCTCTTAGAAAATGCAACAACTTCCCTATTGCATGTACTATACAAAAATACGTGCCCGTCGAGTTACAGGCGCTCCCTCACGGTTCTGGTACAGAGCTCGTATATTGCTCACTGTGAACTCTGTATGACCTATCGAGGTCAATTTTAGAATATATTCAAAGTACATATAAAAACGTCGAATTTCCCAATCTTCCCAGTGCCGCTGCCAGATTGGCAATTTCCCAGCAAAAAAACACAAATGACCTCCAAATGACCTCGAAAGTGGACCTCGGAGTCAAATCTGAGGTCACACAAAAATCCCTCGTGGAAAGTGCAAGAACTCTTCATTGTGTGTACTGTTCAAAAAATGCGTTCCCGTCGAGATACAGGGGCTTTTTTCACGTTTCTCGTGCAAAATTTGTATTATATCCACTGTGACCTTCGTATGACTCATGGATGTTGATTTTGAAGAATTTGGGAGGTATCTAGGGGAACGTAAAATTACCCGCTCCTTTGATTGCCGTGGTTAAGATTGCAATTTCTCCGTGAAAAACACAAACAACCTCCAGATGACCTTCAAAGTTGATTCGAGGTCGAATACAAAATCTCCATCAGTTTCCCATTGAAAGATGCTACAAGTTTGCCTGTTCTTGTTAATGAGTAAAAATGCTTTCTTTTGAGTTTCACCACTTTTTTCTCAGTTTTTTGACGTTTTCTCGTCTCCCAACTCACGCCATCATTAAATACGTTCCGGATGAGTTTCGGGGGAAGAAAATAAAGTTAACTCATACCCAGAGCTACAATTTGGCGTATCGCAACCGCACGATCACGCCCGTTTTTATGGAGAACTGAATTTCGCCGTTGTTTTCCGGATTTGGACCACTGTGCGACAATGTGCCTCCCCTAGCCCAAAGCCCAGGAGTCGTCGGGATGCCGCAATCGTGGTCCTCCCTCGTGAGCTCAATAGCAGAAGCGTCTGCTCATGCGCTCGCGACCCGGGAGCTCATCATAAAATAATGAAGCCTTGTGTGATGTAAAACTTCCATAATATCTCGGCCATACGATAGCCGGTTGCTGCTGCATCAATTTTTAGATCGTGCAAAACACCCGAACTGTGAGGGAACGACGTCCATGTGCATCTGCACTTGTTCCCTAGAGCTTCGAGATGCACCGCGTTGCGATCTTGAACGTTTGAGGTAAACTCGTAACCTTGAAACTCTGAGGTGATCTTGCTTCGAGTTCGAGGAGAATTCACCTCGAAGCTTCGAGGCAGAAATTACCTTGAAGAGATTTGGAGTGTGTTTATCTCTAGCACTGTTCCACCAATCAACTCCTGGGCGGTCGAGTTTTGAAGGACATTGAATGAGATATCGATCACAATCATTTCGACGGTCAAGAATCTACGCACATGCGCAGAATATTCACGGCTCATGGATCGTCACGATGATCGTAATTGATAGTTCATTTGATGTCCCCTAAAACGCGACTCCCTAGAAGTTGATTGATGAAGCAGAACCGGAGATAGACACGTTTGAATCTTTGAAGAGTCTTCGAGTCAACTCCGGGCTCACGGACTCGGTACCTTGGACTTTATTTTATTGGGAAATGGTTACATCTCAAGCTCTACTCAATCGACTGACATCTCGATGGGCGCATTTTGCGGGTAATCTTTCTTTTTTTTTCTTTCTTTAATGGTAGTCAATAGGGGTAATCTGCTCGCAGACGTTGTGACGGGTTGCGCCTCTGGGTCCGCACAGAGCACGACACCGCCTAAGCCCTCCCTTCAAAATCCACCATGTCATAACCAACCCACCCTTGAACCGCCTGCGCATTACTTTGGGGCGGGAGGAGCGTCACGCGCTACGAAAACGTGTCTCTCTGTATCTGCAGCTATTCTTTCTTCTCTCTAGGTCGTCCGATGTTGATCACTCTTCAGGTCGTCGGTGTTTGTTATGCAGCGCCTTTTGCCTAGCGCTGCAATGCCCGTTCGCGCTCTCCTCTTTGGGTGATCGCCGTCTTGATAAAGTCGGTGATCTTCACCCACGTCGCTCTACTGCGAAGCATGGTTGGCACGAGGTTCTAAGGTGTCAGCTGAGTCGCGAGCCAATCCAAGAGCTCCGCTCTCTCTGTACTTGTCTCCTCGCACTGGAAGAGTGCGTGCTCCGCGTTATCCCAGTCAGCCCCACACATCTGGCAGACCGGAGTTCCTCTCTTCTGAAATCGCTCCAGGTACTCCCCGAAGTAGCCATGCCCGCTCATCGCCTGCGTCAGCCAGTAGTTCAACTCTCCATGGGTCTGATCGATCCACCTGGCTATGTTGGGGATCAGTCGGCTCGTCCAGTGACCCTTGGTTGACCTGCTTCACTCCTCCTGCCACTCTTCCACTGTTTTGAGGGTAATCTAGCTGGCCGTCAGGAGAGGATACTTTGAGAGTCGTAGATATGTGCGCATGCGCAGGAGAGCCTGGCTATTGATCCCTGATTTGCTTCGAGATGGCACAAAAAACAGGGAAATTTGGGTACTCCTGAACTTCATAGATCCTACGGAGGTCCAAAATACAGCCCGGGATTCTTTCTACCGATTCGGGACACTTTGAGGGGGAGAGAGGATCCATCCAGACCAGCCAAACGAGAAGTGGCGCCCCTGGCGAGGATTGGTAATTCCGCAATGTGGAATCAGTCCAATGACATAAGAAATAGCGAGTATCAACTTGGCCCGAAGTCTCAAGTCAAACATGATCCTTACGATGTATTTTGTCTCTACTCTGAGTATGAACGGGAAGATCCCGTGTCATTTGAATGGATGGAAGCACGGTTCCGTTGGCAAGGTTTCCCGATCGACTTTGAGTCCTATCAAAATAAGATCACCATTCGTCAGTGATTCAATGAAGATCAAAGTCCGGTCATTTTTAATCCATCGAGATTGGTGAACAGCAATCACCCGAGTGATCAGTTGATAGGTTTTCAAACCTGAATAAGATTCGAGAACCTATCAGAGACACGAACAATTGCAATTTCATTTTCGTTCTCTCAGTAAGAGATCACGAACAGAATTGCGTTTGTTCGATCCAGTCCAAAATCATATGCAAGATTCAGCGGGAAAGTTTCGGTTGAGTATTTTATCGCAGAAACGCATATATGCGCCTAGAGAATGATGGAAGAATTTCCTGACCCCGGGCATATTCGAGATTATCATCTCCCAACATTCTGAACTCGAAAAAATCCTGTCAAGCTGAAGAATAATGATCCGAAAAAAAGTCACTGATTTTGCATGCAATTTCTCAATAACACAGTTCTCTCATCCATTGGAACATCCCATGTAATATAGATTCTGGTGATTACAGACGGCGGGTGGTCATGGGGGTGATTCGAGCTGTCGAGAAGGGTGAGTAAATCATCTGCGGAATTCAGTCATCCCATACGACCCATTTTTTCTCCAAAAAGATGATATAACAATCATATCCTGGAAATGGGTATGGACCGAGATGCAGATACTCGAAACATCATGACGGGAAACATCCATGTACCGAATTCACTTATTGAATCGAATTGTTACTTGGGTAACATGAGGAATCTGTTGCATCTGATTGGCCAGTAGGAGACGCCAGCGATCAGCATAGAGCGACTCTTACTCTGTGTGGGGAGAAAAGTTTTGGGGAGCCAACATAACACTAAACGAACGGATCTGACACAATCGAATCAGCCAGTTTCCACTTCTCATTCGTCAAACAATCTCACGTGGATCACAGTCATCTCGAGGAGTTCGAGGACCCGCACATCGTGGAACTCTCCAAGGAGCTGGAGCCCCAGGAGACGAAGCGCGAGGACATAACCACCGCCTTGTATATTCACCACGGTTGCAAGAATCTATAGAAGAGCACGTATATGAGAAGCCAATCTCGATGCAGGGGCCTCCGTTGGCTCGGAATTTTGTCGAAGTATTCCTTGATGTACATTCAACTGCTTCCGATCCCGATCGCAACGAGCCGTGACGAGGAAGAGGCTCTTCGACGACAGATCCAAGACCGAGATTTCTCGGCTCCCTAAACTGATGCCTGATAGTGTGAGAGTCCCGCAGTGCTACAAATACTAAAGCTCGCATATCAGCCATCACGCGTGAGGCAGGTGTTGACGTTAGTCCAGTCGGCGGGAAAGATTGCTTACGGCAGCCTGAACACTATTTATATACAGGAAGAACTCAACGGATTCTCATGTGAAATTACGCGCTGATTACGAATACGTTGAGTGCAGCCAAGAATGCTTGTCAAAAGTTGATCAATATCACGATTTAATTCTTTTTTCGCGATCCGCGCAGAGACCATTGCACTTGAGTAGATACATCTCGAATCAATAGATGGCAAATTTCATCCTGCATCGTTTGAACTATCTCTCGTCGCGATCGGTCTTATAGGTGCTCAGATATCTGTCCCAGAACGGCTGATCTCGTTACCTGAGTTCTAGCTGCCTATATAGGTATAGCTGCAGTTAAGTTGCAGGTAGCCACGAGCTCTGTCTCGATGCATTTTGCATGGCCATGGGGACCGTCCCCGCGTTTAGCAACATTTCCAGCTATTTTGGGCCAGATATCTGCATAACTGTGAGACTGAACGCGACAACAACGGCTAAAATGATGCGGCAAGCAAATTCCCGTCTATTTACCTACATGTCATCCTCTCAAATGCGATAGTTCTCGCGCAAAGTGCATAAAAAGAATTTGATCACGATCTTGATCAACTTTTGCCAAGAATTTTTGGCTTCACTCAACGGATTCGTAATTAGCGCGTGATTTTACATGAGAATCAGTTGAGTTCATCCTATGGTTTAATTTACATGGTTTCAGCCGAATACATTTCCCAAATGAGAACACCTTGAAAAGATAAGAGCCATAATGAGTTTTTCACTTTAAGAGATCGATATCAACCTCAGCAGTGAACATTGGGTCCAACGGGTCCCAATTCTCATCTAGCGCTCTACTAAACTTATCAATGAAGTATGGGTCGTGGAAGTCCATCTATCTGTATTCGGCTGAATCCAGTTGAAATCAGGCAGCGGAAGAATTTTGAAAATTCAATCGGCTCCGCTCAGAGATATATAATTTCAGAAACACAATTATGGGACATGTATCTTTTTGTTTCACCCGAGACGAATCCGTTTCGAAGATATTCAATTTTCGAGTTCTGAAGCCTCACCGCGATTCTCGTGGAAATTGAATGTTCGAAATTATAAAAAGATTGATCGATCATGCTGATCTACGAATCTCTTCAAAAATCTTCATACATACGGTCAGATGTACTGGAGGATATGAAGAGAATACGCTGCTAAAAGATATTAGCAGGATGCTTTCTCTTTTCACTGGATTTCATCGAAATGCCGCATGCGACTGATTTCACCACCTTGTTTGTTGCATCATTAGTTATGATCCTTCTTACAGGACTTTCAGGAATCGATTCCCTCCTCATTCTCCACCATTTTCTATCGGATGGTTGATACCGATTTTTGAATGAGGTCCTTCTTGGAAATTTCGGTAAGAAGGGAGAAAAAAATGGAAAGAGAGGAGTATTTTCAAAAAGGACCTCGATCAAAAATTGGTATCAACCATTCGATGAGGAATGGTGAAAAATGGAGGAATCGATTCCCGATAGTCCTATAAGAAGGAGGAAGAAGGTATCACAAATGAGAGGGGGAAAAGAATTTCGTGCAAATTTTTTTTTTCATTCTCAATTTACACCCTCTTTTGTTCCACCAATCTTGATGAAAGCAATTCCATCTCCTTCTGCTCTCCAAGCTCTATTTGATAGTACTTGCATACGTTTCCCTCATCTCTTATAACTCCCCATATGAATTACTTTATAAGTCACTGCCCATTTGTCCGAATGTATGTATGTTTCATTTGGTACAAAATAACTCCGAAACGCACCGATCGATCTTTACCAAAATTTGCTGGATTGATCAGCACCCCTCAGCAATGAACCAAGTTTATTCTCGACTCCATTTATCGATTACTCTATTTTCTATATCAAGTTTTATACTGAAATTTCAACATAGTTTTCACAGCATTGTGCGTCATTCGTGATACCTTCTTTCTCCTTCTTATAGGACTATGAGGAATCGATTCCCTCCTCATTTTCCACCATTCTCTATGGGATGGTTGATACCGATTTTTGATCGAGGTTCTCTATGGAAATTTCGGCGAAAGAGAGAAGAGCAGATGAAAAAGAGTGCAGTATTTGAATGAGGACCTCAATCGAAAATTGCTCTCTCCCTGCGAATCAGTTGAATGGCAACTGAAGCATTCAGTACAGATCCACTGTAATGATCGATTCAGTAAGACTGTTCTACCCATTTCAGTAGTATAATAATTTTTTTTCTGATGGTAAAAGACTACACGAGCCTGAATTGATGTTCTTGGATCCAGATATTATCATCCGTGGCAATAGGCATTGTTTTAGACATCACCCCAAGGCTATAGCCGGGTATTAGGGTCGAAAGTGCCCCGGTCGAAAATGGCCAAGTGACCCATACCGTTCGATAGGTATCGACAAAATATAGGACCAAAAGAACTTTCAGCCCCCTAGGTCACTCCTGGTCGACATAACCTCAAAAAAACTGTTTTATTGCCTTTCATTGATTCCGGGGACGCCAATCGGCCGAAAAATCTGAATGAATTCACAAGAATAGTCCCTCTAGAGACAAACCTCTGGGAATTTCTTCAAATTTTCCGGTTGCCAGACATGACCTAGAAAAATTTTGGGAATTCTGAATAATTTGCCATATTGACGGGTTTGAGAGTGTCTAGCTGAAAATTTTTCTCTATGTGGAAATACGTATTTTCTACCCACGAGGAAATTTTCAGAATTTTACATTTGGGGGAAACGTTCTGAGAGCCTGAAATCCACTTTAAACGCATTTTTCACGGTTTTCCGGGACGTCCCGCATGCTTACGTACCTTCGATCCTCCTGCATGGCAACTCCAACATGGAAAATGACTTATGTAATTGCATATACATCAAATCTGAGTCTCATTACACTCACAAGATGGTAGGAGGATGCCCTATTTGGGACCCTAAGAGTCCCTGCGAAGCCTGAGAGTCGGCACAATCACAATTCGCCGTTATCATGCATCTCTACCATGGTGGAATTTCTTCATCTCTGTGATAAAAAATCGATACCTCTGGGGCCGATTTAGGGCTCTCGAGACGAAAAAATATTTCGGTCCAGGGCTCACACGGACATTCCGGGCACGGGGGAACTGATTTCCCTCGCTTCGCTCGGTCCCTGGGGCCCGACAGGGGCCGACTCGCGTCAGAGGATAATATATTTTGTATGGTTCATCAAGGAAAGCTTGTCGCTAGAATTATCAGATATAAAAATTCTGAATGGAGGAATGAATCCATCAAAAACTCAATAACTAATTCACGTTCGAGAAAAAATACCTCCCCCCTTCATTTTTCATGTATACCCAACTCACATGCTTGAATCGACCAATCTGCTACGCGTATATTTTTGCGCGCAACAATACTTTCTTGATCAGAAAAATTCTTATCCATGAGTAAGAAAAACCCTTTCCCCTCGATTTTCAAGTTCTTCCCTTTCAAAACCCCATAATGACTGATATTGTTCATCAACCCACAGGTCCAGATCACTGGCTGACCTTGATACGCCGCAAGAGACGTGTGTGAATGCAATCTAAGTCAGAATGTGATTTGAAATTTCACGTTGCAGCGTAATGAACACTCTATTACGCTTTCTAAAAAGTATAACTTGGTGAGTATTAGAGTTTTCTGACCGGAACTTCATTCCTATATACTGACTCTCAGTAGACGCGTAGAGATTACACATACTCAACGATATACATAGAATCACAAGATTGTGAGAGATAGGCTATTTCCAAAAATGGCCAGAACGTCATTTCGGTTCTTGAAAAGAATGAGATCAGGGGAATATGCCGAGTACTCCTGGATTTTACATTACCCATGATTATACATCATATCCTTTGATCTTGGAAAGATACAAATTACTCACACTTTCTCGTCCAAAATTGTAGCGCCTCGCGTTTTCTAAGGACAATAGAGAAGCCGTACTCCACAATTTAGCTCCCTTTTCAAGCTAATTAGGCCGTGATTCAGAAACGTAGAACTCAATTTGTTAACTACTACTCCTCTCTTGTCCTTAGAAAACGCGAGGCGCTGCGATTTTGGACGAAAAAGTGTGAGTAAATGTGTAGTATTCCAAGATTAAAGGATATGAAACTCTCAGGATGAATCATGAATATTTCTACTCGACATTTCTCCCTCAATGTCACTTCTTTTTCTAATTTCGATGGGTATTCCTTCCATGTAAAATCAAGAAGCACTCGAAAAATTCCTCTGATCTCATCCTTCTTCAAGAATTGAAATAACGTTCTGGCCATCTTTTAAAATAGCCTATCCCTTACAATCTTGTGGATCAATGTATATCGTTGAGTATGTGTAGTTCCTATGCGTCTACTGTAGGCCAGTGGATAGGAATGGAGTTTCGGTCAGAAAACTCTCATACTCGCCAAGTTACACTTTTTAGAGAAAGTGTGATGTCCGTACAAAATACGTACATCTATCAGAATTCGCTCGTGCGCGCCCGGACTTATTCTCATGAATGTGTCCGGAAGAGCACTTGCGAAGACAGAGTCATAGCGTGCTCGAGAATCTCTCTCTCTTTCAATACGTCAATCTTCTTCTCGCTTGCACGAGTAGAGAGAGAGAGAGGAGAGCCTCAGGCGAGACGCATCATCCGCGTTACTTTGTTCCGATTATCTACTACGAGCACTATGTGCCGTATCGATACTCACAGCGTAAGAGGCCTTAATGGAATAGGCCCGAAAATTGACATTTTTATGATCGGAGCACTTAGCCCGACCTTCCATATATAGTAATAGAATGAGCTGAGTATATGTAATAGTCAGGTGGCGGGTAGTGGCACGGAATGGAACACGCTGTGTCACCTACGAGAACTATATGGTGATGACACCATCGTATATTTGTCGGTTAATTTCAAGTAAAAACAGTGCCTACGTGCCGAATTCACAGATTTGGGCTTTTCCGGGTGGCGACAGAGGAATTAGTCACGCAATTTGATTTCCCTCACCGAAACTCAGTTTTCATCAGCCCCTGCATACTCATGGAGAAGCTGAAAATCGCATGCTTTAAATTTGGCCTCCCCGGGCTTCTGGCGTTCTTCTCTCCCGGACCCCTCAGTAAGAAGCACCGCACTTCTCTGCCGGATCTTAGCAGTAGCAGCAGTAATTCCTAAAACTCCTCTGTTCCTGACCGGAGACCGCTCTTTCGGTCGAGCTGTACTCTAGAGCAAATCCATCTCTACAATAAAGAGAAAATTGTAAGTTACCCCAAACTCTTCAGAATTACCACTCCCTTGTAGACTTCTCTACGATACACTTAGTAATCAAGCGTGATATGATTGAATGTAGCTAATCAGGGAGCTCTCCTCCTGAGAATAGCCCGGGACAAAAGTGACAACCCATAACGGACTGGGGCACAGCGCCCGATAAGTTCGTATGGGCAATGTTTAGAGAGAAATAGGGAGTGTTGATTTAACCACCACACATACCTAATTAGACATTCTATTTTGAGACAAAATCGAACCCGGGGTTAGTGGACGAACGTTCAGACCCCAAATCATCCAATATAACTTGCAAACCCCCTAGAAAAGGGAATATAACAGTGGAGGCTCCGGATGAGGGATCGTTTTGTCACAAAAAAGAATGTTTAGAACACGATAATCTCAAAATTACACGATCACTTGTTCCCCTCCCGCCTATCACAAGATACTGATCCCGTAGGTTATATCGGGGTCCGGGAGAGAGAAGCCCCTTTGTTCAGTAACTAGAATTGAAAGCAGTCAGTCAGATCAGTATTTGAAAAATATACTCGGTTCAGTTCTGCTTGAGGTCCGTTTAATTTCCGCTCTATCGGAACATGATGAATCCGAACAAAGAGTCACGATACGTATCACTCTCTGCAGTGTCAAATCTAGGCGAATACGATGAAGTTAGTCGGTCAGTCGAGCAATTCACTGATGAATGCGATGGAGCACTACTTATCGCTGGTTCAGGCCCAGAACAGGCTCTTATTAAATTTGTTAAATCGAAGTTGCGAGCGCAAGCACGTGAATTCATGAAATATCACGATTTCAGCAATTACCACGAGTTCAGATATTTCTTGTACGACGTATTTAGATATCATGAATCAATACCACAATTGCTAGGAAAATTAGGAGGATTATTCCAGAGCGAACAAGAGAGTATCATATCTTTTTCAATAAGGATACGAAAGCTAGGTCGACAAATAATAAACGTTGCTCTTTGCGGAAATGAGGCTATGGGATTCTATCGGAATTACGTTGAAAAATGCATGATTGATTCTTTCATCCTTGGACTCTTGCCCAATCTATCAGTACGTTTCGAATTTGAATCAGTTAGTCTCAATGAAGCAGTTCTCGCAGCTCAAAGATTTGAACGAGGGTGTGGACTTCCAGAAAATTTTTTGGATACCCTCAACAATTCATATGCTATCCAGAGTCAAACATTCAGTGATAACAAAATGCATGACAATGAATTAATTCTGAGAATCGAAGTTGAAACTCCAAGCAACACGCCTGAATTCGTCAATGAGGAGATATTCGGTGCTAAAACCCACGTAGAATTCGATTTCCGAGAAACTGATCCATTGCAAAAGGATGAAGAACTACCAGAAAAATCCGCTTTTACTCTCAAGATTCCTGAAAGATATAAAGAATCGAAAAAATCCAGCACCATGCCCTTGTTTGATTTATCGTTACTGGTCGTACCAATATCAGAGCTGACAAAGTTTAGAGTACAAACAGGAATTTTCCTCTCTATTCATTCTGTTATTCTGGTGAATTCTTATCTCAAAAATATTTTGATGAACACGATGGCTCATGCATCAAACTTGGAGTTGAATCTGGTGCTGGAAATAACGCCCCTGCAAGGTTAGCTTAAGTAAGATGGATTTGACCAAATTTCGACCCAATAACCAGAATCCAAACTTCGAAGTTCATGTCAAAATCTTGAAATCAATAGGATGAATACAAATGCCGCATTGAATTACAAATATCTTGTCCGAAATCACGGGTCCTTTCTAGAAACCGTGCGCAAAAAGATCGAAAATCTTATCAAAAATAATGGATGAGAATGATGGATGAAAGCACCTATACGACGGCTTGAGCGTAGTCCGGTGCGGGAAAGAACATCGTTTACGAGCGCAAGGCCCGCGGAGGATAACCCGCGTCCAATACGTATGCAAGCGCGTCTGACGCAACGAGTTATCATACCGAGGCGGATGTTTCATCCACATGATTCATTCCCAATCATCCGAACTAAGATGACACCATAATTTCCCGTGTCGGTTAGGAATAGATCCGGATTAGCTCACCTCTAAACTCAATATTCGTGAAATTTTTCTGTGCATTAGGCGCGCTGAGTGCATCATTTGCATTTGTACCCGGCCACAACTAGAGATCTTGTCTACAATTGAAGAAAGACAAAATCTCGTGGATCACAGTGAATATTCTCTCAATTTTCTCCAAGTGTCCCTCAAAGACAAGCAAATCGCGAGAAGGAGATGAGTGACAATGAATTTTACCAGGGTTTTTTTTCTCAAATGACTTGGACCTCCTATTGGCTAATTTGATTCAACTAAATTCGTGCAAAGATTCGATTCGTCGAATTCAATCTGCGAACTTCGCGTTGACTGAGAATTGTGAATAGGACCAGCAGCAAACTGTTCCGCGATCGCTGGCCAAGGGAGCGGAGCGTCCGCGCTTTCGCGAGATGCTGCGATGTGTCAGACCAGGGTGCAGGTGAGGAAAAGCGGAACGCAAGGATGAAAATGAGCGCGGCTGCAGCTTCTCTATTTCATGCTTAGACGAGCACCTAGGTACAGACACGTCCCCTCCGTCCAGAGCCTCGCGCCCGCATTCCTCCCTCTCTTTTCTGCCTCACATTCTACTCCTCTGACTCTCTGCCTCTTCCTCTCCTGACCCCATACTCACCTCCTCCGATGAGCCCGTATCATTGTGGGTATTGACTCCTATCCCACCTGTGTGGTTATGCATAATAAGCTTCCTCCCGTGCAAGCGCACGATCTGAATTTTATTTGAATCCTGGAAGCCCCTGCCACGCGAGTCGCCAGCTGCGTGCCTCCGGGATTTCAATCTCAGTCCCGCGCTCGCGTTTCATGTATGACCAGTTCACACTCCACGCGACAGCATTCGATTCGATGTATCAAGTGACGTTGCCGACAGACGCAAGCGGCGCTCCGTGAACCCAGTATGATTATGTGACTGTAGTTATCGCGCTTGAATGAAGTATGTCTACGAATTTGGCTATGACTGTGGCCATCGTGGCTTAAACAAAGAGAAAACCGCGTATGATCTTGCAATCAATCTTCGCGCTGCGACTGTCTGTATCTTCCATATTTCCTCACTTCTTGTATTTGTAACCTTTTCCGTGCCGGAAGATAGTGATAGAGACCGTAGGTCGATAACTCAGCGAGCTCAGCACGCATTCTCACATTCTTCGTTCTAATCCTACACGCGATAGGATTTTTGAGATGATAGCCATAATGACAAACTCTCCCCTCGATATGAGTTTTGATAAAAGCCTATCGATCTTCACGTTGCACTCAAGTTTCGGGAAAGAATTTGAGTTTTACAAGAGATTATGATTGGAATTTCTCCAACAACCGTAATTACATGCACTCTTTATGAATTATGTCCAATGTTTATCGATACTCGATAGGACTTCCGAGATAATCAGCACATCCATTTTTTTTAAAGGAATCTCTTCAAAACTTATTGATGCAAGCGTTTTTTCAGGAACTGCTCGTTTAATGAGATATTCAATCAAATGCTCTAAATGTTTTTTTTAGATAAGTTCATTCCTTTCGTACAAAATCTATTCGAATTCTTTGATCTCCGCGTGCGACTGCGAATTTTAAACTAGATTTTGGATTGAATTTCCTCAACAATTGGAGAGTACATGCCGTTGGTATATTCTCTGTCAGATATTTTTCGGTCCGGTAGGATTCCCAAGATGATTGACAGATCCATTTCCTCGGCGTGAAATTTTTTCCTAAATATGGAGATGCATGTGACTTCAGAATCTGTCCGTTCATTTACTTGCTCAATAGAAATTTACCAATCATCGAAAAATTCATTTCCTCGATGTGAACTCTCTCCGCCCGTGGATTCGATCTCTGAATTAGATTTGTAATATTATTCTCTCAACAATTGACAGAAAATGCCTTTGATATGAACCGCGGTATGAACGGTGTCCAGTTCTGTCACTTTTTGATTACATCCTGAAGTGATTCCTTTCAACAATCGATAAATACATATTTTTGACATGGATCTTGTCCATCACAAGTAAGCCTCTCAAAACAACTTTAGGGATCAAGCAATCAGATGAAAATTATTCTGAAATGTTCACAATATAATGATTTGCTAAAGATGGTCCGCTCGCTGAGAGAGAGACGGATACCAGAATGTAAAAGGGACAGACGCCGGAGAGAAATTTTTGGAAATTGAATACCTCTCGAGTGGAACCACCAATCTAGGTGAGACTTGACATGAGTGCCTTCAAGACCGTGAACTTCAAGAACAACTTATCTTGCAAATCTTACTCCGTATTATTTATTGGTCATGAGATATCTTCATATCAGATTGACGATCTTCACGCGATTCTACAGAGATTCTCCTCCTATACTGAGCTATCGTAACAATTTTTCTTGATTTTTCCATCATTTTGTTCGTGTTATATTCAAGAACCTCCTGAAATTTCGATATGTTCTTCAAACCTGCGGAATCTCCTATTATACGAAAATTTCAGCGATTTCTATTGGTAGGAAAAATACCGCATAAACCACCTTAAGACCTCAGCGTTATTGCTGATTAGAAAAAAAGGGGTTGAAGCATGTGAAGAAGTTGCCGAGTAGGGAGTTTGTAGAAGAATCATACCATACCTCTAATCAAGATCACGAGCATGGAATCCGAATAATTTAGGACTCATTCTTCAACATTTCAAAAGCTGTGAAAATTGACTTCCAGGATTGACTTGGTTTACTTCTTGACTAAATTGAAGTGCATCTTGGATATTTCTGGATCCCAATACTTCAGTAACGTGTCGCTAACCAATAGGCATACATAAACGAGCTTCCTCCATTATATCTGTATACACAGCACGATTGCCCCACTTCACCATATAAATGTATCGAACTAAAAGAATACGAGAAATACATGACCACTATCTGTATGGAGGATTCTGTGAGAGTGGGATTCTTGGCGTTCGAGGATCTCACAAGCCTCTGCATCCTTACGGTAAAAATTCACTAGGGTAGAATCCATTGGTAATCAAATTTGTGGTTAGTTTTCGAGTAATTTTTGAAACCGCCGTTTTTTCATATATATATTAAAAAATTGAAGATCAAAATGCCAATTCCGTCCCCTGTCAAGAACACGATCTTCGCTCTAAAAACCAGTCCTGCATCTATTTAAGGTCGTGTAGCGTGGCAAATTTTCATGAAACTGCGAATGTATGAAATTTAATAAGCAAATACCATAATATTCATTTGTACGATTCTTTCTTGCTTTTACGGTGGAGAGTCTTGTAATTGAAGAGAGATATTTGTACCCTAAAACAATTCCAAATCCTAGAATAAGTTACTACGCAATACCCCTCCTTTGTGCCCTCCGCCTCTCGGCAGAGTTGGCGAGGCTGTGAGCAAAAACATAGGATGTGCCTGCGGCAGTCCGATTTTGGTCGTCATTGTAAGCGCTCGACGCGCTTGTATCAAGTTCGGAATAAATTCTTTGTCTTCAAGTTACACCGTCCTCCGAGTCTCTTATGATTCTCACGTAAATCCGAAAACTCAAATTAGACCTCCAAGCGCGATTCTGATCGATCAATCACCGATTGATCCAAGTAGCGCGAATCTCGCATGCTACAGTCGCTAAGACGTATGCCCAGTGATTATTCCGAATCTTATACTTTGGAGTGCTACATTTCGCTATTTTGCAAGCCAAATTTTGGAATTCAGCTTTCGTACGGGCAATCGACATCTTGTCCAGAGATTTGCACCAAAAGTACTGGTACAGCACCAGTAACGGCGGCAAACGTGCTGATCTTCATCATAGCCTTTATTACCGGCAAAGTCGTCACCAGAACATTCCAAGGGCTTGAATAATTGCGGCAGAGTGGTGCTATAATCGAATTCGTGCAGTAGCGGGCAGTTTGAACGGGTTCTACAACTCGCATTCAAAATTTTCGGTCAATCCCGAGCCCCTAGTGTGCCGCTACCCTGTTTGCTCTGTCGCTCGGCAAAACGCATTTTTTTCTGTAGAATTTGGTGGCATCAAGTAAAATATCAACGGAAAATAATCCAGATTAGTCCCCGAGCCGTAGGAGCATGTTTGAGGTGAAATGTCAATTTCGTCCCCCTCTTAACTCCTTTAAAACATACGGTAGTTTTTCCTGAGATTCATTTCGGCCTACGTAACTCTCGATAGTTGTTTCTGATGCTCGGAGATGTCAGAATTAATTCCATTAACTACCCGGAACTTACTTGGGGCTGCAATAATTTTTTTTCTCGTTGATACAAATCACACCTGCGGACATCTTTGGTCTCGACAATCCCACTTTCTGCGCAATCACTTGTATATTATCTTCATAACTAAATTCCGTTATTGATCGATTAGATTTTGTGGATAATTTTTGTGCGTCTGCTCGAAGTTTGCTGCTATGGAATGTAATATATTTATTCCAATTTTCTAACAATTCACGATTGATGATTGCGCTTACAGAAAAAAGAGATAAAGCTTTTTTCGTCGATGCGAATATGTAAATATTGATTTGGTAAATAATCGGTTTTCATTTGCTTCTCGGGCACAAGAATTGTCCGACTGACATTGAGAGATCGAATTCTCACGAATAATCTTTTGTAGATTTTTACCGTAAAGGACAATCATATGAATGAAATTCGCGTAAAATATTATGTGTGACTATCTACTTCTTCGTTACTTTGATTTAATTGATGAAGAAACATTCAATGAACTTTTTCATTTATTGATCAATTCTTAGTCCTAAAACGATTGAGCGAGTCGGCTTCAGAAAATAGACGAAAACAACGTTATAATCTGATTTAGGAGAATCACAATGCCTAACGATCAAACTAGTGCGGCAATCCATTCAACATGCAAGTGAGACTTTCATTATTGTGATGACCGGTCATTGTGATGTGCCAGAATTCTTTCCTTCATGAAGTATCTCCTACTGCAAGATGATAACAGGAATTGGAAGATCCTCATATCAAATTATGTTATTGGGGAAGTTTTTGTTTCTGACAATGATTTCAATCGTCAAAGTTACACATCTTTCCAATATCTTGAAGAATGCAATAGATGATTAGAGACTTTGAGAATGAAACATGTAAAGGATCCATCAATGTTTTTCGTCGAATTTGTGAACTTCAAAACCGCAGTAGATTTTTATCGCTTTCTCGTTCATTGGGAACTACAATCTTCAAATATTCTCGTTTCAAGCTGGCACGATTTCAAAAACTTTCGCATTCATTTTGGGAAATTTAATACATGACCAACGTTTTGGAGGACGCTTGTAACGAAGAAGAGGCTGTCCTATCAAATCAAATATGATTACGATCATGAGTAGTTATATAACCTGTAAATATGAATAATATGTATTGTATCATACAAAGAGACACAAGTTCATGACGTCAATTTTACTTACATCATAATAATTATTCTGTGATCATATATCCCGTAGGAATGTGTGAGACTACCTGATATCATCTTGAGTGCTATGACTAGAAGTTCGTTTGTTTCATCTTGAGAAGGACGTACACGATATCAGTGTGAGTTTCATGAATAAACGAGTATAGTATCTCTTTGTATCGATTCGCATGTGTGAAGTAAGTTTAGCGATTGAATGTATGATTTGAGGCTCTAGTATTTCAAAGTCTTGCCCCCGTTGATAGTTTTGGCGCAATTGATGTCAGATGTAAGATGATACGACGAAGAAAAAGGATCACTTGGGAAGAATTCGAAATCACAGCCTGCGAG
This sequence comes from Eretmocerus eremicus, assembly GCA_030522705.1. Lineage (NCBI taxonomy): Eukaryota > Metazoa > Arthropoda > Insecta > Hymenoptera > Aphelinidae > Eretmocerus > Eretmocerus eremicus. The sequence goes on from JAPYYZ010001413.1 coordinate 17,577, forward strand.
GTTTACAAAAATATTGGGTAGTAAGATGCTGAAAAGATCTTGCTCTGATATATGAAAATGATCAGGGAAACTATTTTTGACCGTTTCATATGACTCTCACAGCTAGCCTTGACATATCAAATCTGGAAGTGATTAGTACATCCTCCGATTGATTTTGAACCGGTCATCATTTGATCTTTCCAGCAAATTAGAGTCAGTTTCTAAATGTTCTCGTTCAAAGTCGTCCAAGAGTTCGAATAACTCATTATGCTTAGCTTGCTCGAGTTTATCCCAAAGGACGTGATAGCGTTTTTTTTGAATACTTGAACGAGGTGTCCTTCATCTTAGACTAGGATTAAGAAAAATCGCAGTTCGATTAGGTGGAACTATGATAGAATTGAGATCTTGCTAGAACGAAGGATAAAATGCTGTTGAACCGAAATCACATGAAATTCAAGCATAAATTTCTCTTGAAATGGATATTTTTTTTTTGAAGCACTGTTACTGAAGCATGTACCATTTACTTTAACGAACGATCAATTTCGTACAATCAATAGTTATTATTCCATTACTCAGAAGAGAAGAAATACTGAATTCTCACGATATTCATAAACTCTGCAATGGAATTTTGGAGGCAAGTAGGAAGTATCCCAAGCATTGTGAGTGAAGAATATTGAGAGGGTCTCACTTTTAACTCGCTGAAGCCGTACGCCCCAGATAGATAACTGATGAGATACTGCATCCTTTATTCTCCATCTCGTTTTACCTACTTCTGTTTCTGATTTCGTAGCAGGAAAGGATGTAACCGGACTGCAATAAACTCAAAACTTACAATTTTGACATTTTCCATTCGTTCATTAATAAACCAACTTTTGACGATGATTCTATTCATTTCATTGTTGATTGATTGAACTAGATAAAAATTTTATGAGCAAACTCATGAGATGATCGTTGATCATCTGCATCATTCTTTCAATCGAAATCACTCAAATAAAAAGCTACATCCAACAGATAGGATACTTAACTCTCGTGGCATATTGCAGAGTCATTTATCCATCAAAACTCAACCAGCTCGCTTTACACCAGGTTTTAATACTGCGCGGTTTCTGAGATATTTAAAGGAGGAGATCGATGCTCTATACTCCCCGTCTCAATTTAAAAATTCCGAACTCCAGGTATACAGAGTTTCAGAAAATTCTATTTATAAAGATGTTAGAGAGTGAACGATTCCAATAAAGCGGATATATTGAGTACTCTCTCATATCGATAGCCCTGATGATATGTTCCTCCCTTTCAGCAGGATATGTCGTTTTGAGGATTTTTCACCAAAGTAATAATAGTGAGGAACATTCGACTGCATATTGTGCCTCGTGCATTATGCATGGATAGATAGTTTAGGGAGATGACCCAATTGGGACCAAATATTTTTTTCACGTTCCCAAGTTATAATATATTTGACGAAAGAATCTGATGTCGACTCCTTGCTTCTCACAAATTCCCTTGAATATTCGATTTTTGTCAATGTTTGGCCACATACCTCACCGTTATATTTCTGTAATCCTGAGTTTTCCAAAATGAAGCTAAATTCCAGAATGATTATTTTATTCTAATTAGCTAGAACCCATTTTCCACCAATTTGAACCCCGAGATTCGTATTTTTTTTAGGGTTTGAGGTATATTACTGTTCGTCGAGAACAAGATTTGTTATGCGCTAACATGTTGGGGGAAAAATTGATCTGACTGACTGTCCATCGAGGTGATCAAACCCCTCTTGCAGTTGATGCTCCTCTACTCCTGAGGCCCTGTACGTTTACCTCTAAACCACATCCCCCATTTCAAGTCTCACGGCAATAGATGACTCACTCCTGATTCCTTCACATCAACAGGAATTATCAGAACTCAACCGCACTCACTCACCAGGTGCGAGTACCAATTGCCGACGACATCGCGTCAACGATTCTACGCGCAACTACAGCTGTCTACGTCATCAAAATCATCAGCGATAGGGTACCAGCGTTAAAATTGCGAGTTAGAATCACTAGACGATCCTACACCATAACCTAGACGTCACGACACATCCAGCACATATGACACTCCCGCGCCCCCGGTCACAAATGAGCTTTGAACTCTCTTGTGCTCGTAAAAACCCGCGAGTTTCAGCGCTTCACATCGGCGAAATGGGAGAAATTCTTTGCCATCAGTGTGTCAAACCCGATTAAGACGGTACTAATGAGTCGATTTACGTCAGAGGATACGCTCTTACTTGTAACGTGTGCAGAGCCAGGTGCCAGATCTGCGAAAAACCTGGACATATCGCAAGAATTTGTCCCACAAAGACCCCCTCGTTGGGCTTGGTGCAGGTACCGACCCCGACGGTTTCGTGCCAATTTTGCACTAAACCGGGGCACACCGCTTACAAATGCTATACATTGAAACGATTGACCGTGAATGGAACGATTAAAGGTCCGCAGCCCCGAATAGTTTGCCAAATTCGCAACGACCCCAGACACGCTGCAGTCGACTGTAAAAGAAAGCACAGGAACCCAGAGAAAGAAACGTGTTTTTATTGCGAGAAACCTGGGCATCGCATCGCGGATTGCTCCAAACGACTGCAGAATAACGCCAAAGCTCAGGGAAATAGCCAGACTCTCCCGAGCTTGAGTGGATCGGGAGAATAGAAGGAATCACGCACGCTCGGCCCAACCCAATTGGACACCCTGCTAGACGAATCGCTGCTTCTGGCATGAGAAATTCGGGAAGATTCTGGCCTCTTTTGAAACTACAATTCAACGAGGCGATTGAGCCATGTCCATTCTTACTCGACAGCGGGGCCGAAACTGGGCAAATTCATGAACCATGACACCGTTCCACCCAAAGTCCTAGAAGTATTCGACAATCATGATGTCAAAATACAATAGAAAAACTCCATCAGAACAGCAAACTCAAATCGCGTCCGCATACGAACCAGAAAAACTGGGAAAAGAAGAAGAAGAGATACCCTCACTCAAAGTCATTCCTCTGTTACAGGTATAGTGCTGTTTCGTCGGATGTTGACAACCGCTGGACTGGCCGTGACTTCCGCAGAGAACTTTGTCTTCTATCCGAACCCGGATCATATCTTCTATATCATTACCAAGTCGAAATCCTTTGATATCATGGTATCGCAAAGGCCATATACCTCTTGGAACAGTCTCTCAGAGCCGTTGAAAACAATGATGAATTTTAAGGAAATTGCCCGGGTTTGTAAAGCCCAGGAGACGCCCTTGACTTACATATTGAAAAAAACCCAAACTACTAGTGAACACCTCATGCTTAGCATTGAATTGACCAGACTCACGTTCTCTTAGTCAAGAAGAGTATCAGCCTAAGAAAGGCATACTGCGATTCCTCATTACAATAACGTCCAATCTTTGTTTTTGATCAAAATTATACTAGCCATCGATTTTACCGCAATGAATTGTCATTGGGAAAATCATTATCATCTCGAAATTATAGTCTACTGCACGGACGAAGTTAATCATCCTGTATGAACAAAACTCCCGAAATACTCTAATGTCAATTGTCTATTCCTATCTCATGCATACGTACAATGATACAGCAGTAAAGATACGATTTTTTTCTTTGAATGTGCGCCACTAATACCCCACAGTCATGGCTGGTTCCGCAAGGTAATGTAATCAATACTCCAGCTTTGGGTCGTACATTGTTCCGATGCTTTTGGAATTTTATGTACGACGAGTCGGAGGGAATCTTATCACTGTCGAGACAAACATTTTTTCATCCCACCACGAATCTCAAATCATGGCATTCATCTTTAAAATTATACTAACACTGTGAATTCCATATCTTTGTTTCAATACCCAAACTCAACTCATTTCTCAGGAGTGTGACGATGAATCGCCAATTCTTTGTCATGATAAAATCCCCACGATCATCAGAGGACTTCCTGTGCCTTCGCCTTATAGTCAGATGATACTTGTCCTATCTGTATCTCAACCTCCAACCATCTCCCATGAATTAACGCAAGACAAAATAAGTTCAGAAACCCTCACTAAAGTCTCTTTGAATCAATGTGTTACAGAGAAAAAAATCCTACAACCCCCATGGCCTGTAACAAAAATCATGGAGCCCCATACTTTTGTTGTTTTTCCCAAACATTGCAGCGATAATTGGCTATGATCACGGACCTCGGTCTCACTGATATGACGGACCATCTGCATTGAATATCAACTCACAAAACATCCCCATTGGAGAAGTCAGAATGACTTAAGAATCAGAGAATAGTACGAGACTGGAGCCATACGACACAAGATGGTTGTCACGAGTATCATATAGAGACTTGATGTTATGATCAGGATTCGACCACATTACTGTTGGATATGTACGAGAATTGAGTGCGCAAGTCATTTACGGTATGGATCGTACCAGGACCATGATATTTTCTGGAACTCAAGCCATAAACAAGTGGAAAACTCATAGCCTACGGCACCCATTTTGATAATCGGATTCGATAACCACAGAAACCACTGAAAGGGTACACACTGACTTTTAAGCTTTCTTTTAGATGGATTCAGTGCCTTATTGATTCAGATCTCAGTTTATGAACAAACAAAAGCAAACATATCATACTGGGTTCCAGGACGATCCGTCCTTCAACCTGTAGGAGCTGTCTGGATTTCGTGGGAGGGCAGACATATTGGAAACCCCTTCCCGGGATCCACACGGTTCCAATAGGTATAGTGTGTTGTATGAAAGTATGCTTTTGAAATGTTGGATTTCCAGACATTGAGATAATTATTTGATGTCAGCATTTCGAATGACTTCTGTGAACAGCTAAGGCCGGAAGAAGTATGTATTCATATGGAATGGTACGAGCAGTACAACCTTCTGAGACAATTAAGAGTACTGAAAGATATGAGTAAATCCCGCGAACCTTTTACTTTGGGCCTCGGAAAAAAGAGAAATTTTTCTGGAAAGGCACATGCTCGATACAATTTTCAGGTGCTTTCTACACCTCTACATGATAGAAATTTATATGTGCCACTCATTTCCTTGAGAACTTTTTTGAGGAAATCGATGATTTTGA
>JAPYYZ010001414.1:0-16394 GCA_030522705.1 Eretmocerus eremicus
CTAAACTGGGGAGGGCATTCACTACTTTTGTCCCCTGTGGGGGACATGTAGTTTCTTGTATTAAATCGTTCCCAAAAAAAATGGTGATGCATTATTTCTCCATTTTTCTGATTGTTAGATTTAGACCTGTAGTGAACGGGTTAAAATGACAAATTACTACATTTCGATACAAGGACGTGGAAACTTTTTTCGCATCCGATCAATGGATTATGGGGGTTCTGGGTAATGAGTTATGGGGAATCATCATGAGGATGTCAAAAAGTAGGTTTCACGCCCGTGTATCGAATTATATTCTTTGACAATCTGTGAGTGAAAGTTGAAAAATTGTGCACGAAGTCACAGAATGTCGAAAGAGCCATTTCAGTTTTGAATCCTACGGGGAGATGTCATTCAAACTATCCCGAACATCATTTTATGTTTAGTTTTTGTTGTCAATCTGTATTACTCAGGGCCGCTTCCTGACCGCCTTCTCCAGCAAATGAGCTGGATCATATTAGGGAAACATCATGCTGTAACATTAATTTATATTCAAACAGAAATTGGAATTGTCGCTTGAGCATACATTCATGACGATAGAGCATCGATCGGTAACATTTCATTGCTGAATCATTCTCGCTGACTGGTAACTTACATAACTTTGCGAGAGGTTTATGTCACTCGTACCTTGATGTGTCTACCCGCACAGCGCGAATTCGCCCGTCTGGACGTGTAAATCGATTATTCATTTGACCGAGTTCCCGTTGAAAGGGAGGTGGATTTTCTTCCGCGACCAAGACTAAATGGTCGATGAAAATTTCGGGTAGTTGGATGAGCCATTTATTACCTTTATCAAGCGAGTGTAGGTACTCACTCGGCCAAATTCTTCAAACCCGTTTGGCTAGGCGACGCTTCATTGCCATGGAGTAAGTCCGGATTTTGAGGTATCCAGAAGGGATGGAATTGACCCATTATTGAGAGGTTTGCCGATCAAAAGTNNCCCGGGTGTGGAATCAATCAAATGTCCTGGATCGTCGTCCAAGGGCGCTATCCGACGCGAGTTTGGATATGATTCGATTCTACCCAATAACGTGGAAAACCCCGGAATCGTGAGGGTATGCGTCCCGATAATCTTGGAGAGGTGTAATTCCATATGTTTTCTACCCGGTCTCTCACAGCCCTCCAAAACGCGGTGTTGAAGGAGAGGAGAAGTGTCATGTGAATTCGTCAGAGGCCAGACGGGCGGGCAGTGGACGGATTCCGGACGGATTCCAGACTACATTCTCCAAGTAAGCTCGCAGCTTGCAATTTGCGCCAACAGAAGTAATTCTTTGGTCATGTTCCATATCGGATGGGGTTATGCGGCTTGACACCAAGCGATCCGATGTAGCCAAAAACGTTTCCGATGAATAATAATCATTGACTAGTTCCAAATGAATCGCACTCGTGGCGAAGCGAACGATCATCGCAATATGCAACTCGTGTGATCGTGAGCATCGTGCAAAGTTGTTTCGGCCATGAAATGGTCCTGAGTACCCCACTAAAAATAGCTACGTACTATTAGACGTGCTATTCCACGGGTTATAACATCTGTCATTACAGGTTGTTGTACCATCTGTGATAATACGTGGAATAACTTCTGTGATATCGAGAGCTATTATGGCCTATTTTTTGACTGACAACTTCACATTCCTTGCACGTGCGATTCCACGTGCTTGATATCCCAAAATAATGTCAAGAAGGATGTATAACTATCAGTCATTATTAATCGAAAATGAATTGATAACAATCTCTTATAATGAAGTTCAACGATAACTAAAAATCCTCACGTAATTACAGGTCATAGCATTATTTGTAAATTGTGGAATATACAGGCCATATCGAGACAATCCCGCACGAAATCAATGGAGAAGAGCCATACTGAAACAAGACGTTTCCCAGAGTTGTTTGGAGCATCAGCTTTCAAGATAAGTGAACTAAATTTGTAAAATACATGCTCCTTCGTCTCGAATTGTTCCTTTATGTGTGTGTCTCAGATCGCTTCTCTGTTTCCTAGGTTGTGTTGGAGGCGAATTCTACACGAATTCAATGTCAACAACGAATCTAGTGATGTGAAAGTTGATACGGAGTTTCCGGGCCAGATCATTCCTATTCGATGATTCCTGACTCAGATGAGACTGGTACATCCGAGACTCGTAGTGACGAGAATTTCTTCCATTTGGCCTTGAGTCGTCTTGCGCGAGCCCGCTGGACCTATAATAAGACGTAACAGATCTTGAGTTACGCAAGTTCCAATGAATGTATCAATAGAACTCACTCACTAGAAGTTGCCTTCGGACACGCCATCTCGTGCGCCGGATTTCAAAACTAGTGAACGAGCCGAACATTAGAGAATAATCATCTCTAGCAAGAACGTTGGCGATGAGTAGACGCGAGGAATAATGATTCGTCATCTGCGTACCCATTCGATCCATGCTATTGATAACTTCCCTCGAGGCTGGGCTTATCTGTAACAGCAGAATCTTCATTAATGAAATGAAAAATTTGATGGGATGCAAAATGCTATAAGGTACTCTATTTCCTCCAAAATTGAGCATTGGCCAGATCCAAAACACATGCTTTAATATCTTGTTTTCAACAGTGCGAAGATCTTACCCGAGGATGACGAGTCTAGAAAATTATTGAGTGTTTCCAACATGAAATCCCCTGCCTCAATATTTTCTTGGGATTGATAAAAGCTACATCACTAGGTCCATCCATGAATCATCTGTGGAAGTAGGGGTTGTATTGACGAGATTGGATGAAAGGATGAATGCATCGCAATATTAAATGCTGACTTGCTATTCGACGACTCTGAATCGACGATGATTTCGGATCGCGTAACAGAAAAGGGCGATATCAATAGTAGAGTTTTGGAGATGCCCACTTTCTTTAAAATCATGTCTGATAGCTGATTCTTTCGTACTTGATAGACGTAACATGGAATGGCAGCATTACTCACGGTTCTGAGAAAGCATTCAAAATGCATTCAAAGTTCTGTGTGAATTTTACGCGAATCGGATGCACTGAAATTCGAATTCAATGATTACTCGACCGATCCACAAGATAATATCTCCCATTTTGAAACGAAATTAGATAGGCGGAAGAATTTGTAAGGAAATGTGTAGACTGGTAGAACGCGCCCCACGTCCCCTTGCCTCTTCCTTGTCATTTGTGAGGATGGAAGATAGACACTTTTCGTATTGATTTCTCCTCCGATGGGAGTGTTTTCTTTGGAGAGGAGATCCTAAACACTGAAAGAATCCTGGAATTCCCACATATCATCTCATTCCACAATCATATGGAAAACGTTGTTACTGCTTTCTTATGTTGAGAATTCTTACAAAGTTTGATTCAACTGAGATGAACTGTACCGATTGACTCAATAATCATAGATTATTGCCTCTGTGGGCAATGCTATCTGAACTCTAGCACTAATCCTAGTAGCCTAATCTGATGGAATGATCTCTCCATTCTTGTTCAACAGGTCGACTGACACGTGCAGCGAGGAGTCGGCGTCAGCTAGCAGTCACCGTGTATGATCTGTATCATAGCCCGAGTGGGCTTCATCATGAAGAACGGGCAAACTGGCGATGTAAATTAGTCGACCGGTAGGTATTTACTATTTCTTGTAATGAGTGTCCCCTGCTGGAATTAATTCACTGGGATCCCACAGGGCTCCACTGGGATTCCACTGGGACTGGGATCCGACTGGGACCTGATCCTGGGAAAATTCTAGACCAAAATAATTCCTGCTCGGAGAACTTCCTTGCGAGCTAATGTGCAGATGACGTCAATGGCGCAGGATTTGAGACTGATCCTTATACCAGATGTCTCGTTTCGAGGGAGTGACTCGTGATGGATAAGCTCGGCTCGAATTGGGACAGATGGGTCATTGGAACCCCATTGGACAAGAATTTAGAGAAATTTTGATCGAGAGTACTCCGTGAGACATGGCCGTGTGGATTTTCCAAGCAGTCATGGAGCAGGTTGAACGCACTCCGGTCGCGTTGACTTGAATGGAGTAGGGATGTCTCGATATGAACGACCCAAAGTAATCACAAACAGGGATATGTGTTCTTGATTTGAAGGGGTAACTAAAAAAACCGAGTCTGAACGGCGAGTAGTTCCTGGGATCTTATGAGACTTCGTGGGGCCGAGGTCTGGAAAAACCTTGAACTAGATTGCCCGTTGGGACCTGGTCGTGGGGATGTTTCGAGCAGCCACGGAACAGGTCAAACTCTCGTCACTGACAAATAACCTGGTCGAGGTCGAGATAAACCGGAAAAACGACCGAGTCTAAAGAGATAACGGGTCTTGGGATCTTACGCGACGTTGTAGAATTGAGCTCTGCGACGGGTGTTCCGCCGCAGCCGATTATAGGTGTGAAACTCACCTCTCACCTACGTCTCGGATCGGCCACCTCGGAAAGGCGCGATCTAATCACATCACGTTTCTTCCGAGGTGCCGATCCACACGAGAGGCCAGGAGCATGCAAGGCGCCAAGGTGGGATAATATGAGTATAGAGGCGCCAGATACGTAGCAGAATGCACATATGGGGCAATATGGGCATACCTATACATATATAGGTATACCACGGCACCAAGCGTATGTGAGATGCTCCAGTGGGACAAAATGAGCATATAGGCGCCAAAGAGACATAGCAGAATGCATGCATGGGGCAATATGGGCATACCTATGCATGTATAGGTATGCCATGGCGCCAAGCGTATGCAAGATGCTTCGATGGGGCAAAATGGGCCTCGGGGCACAATAGGCCACATCAGACGGCGCTGATGGGGTGACATGGGTATGCCTATGTAGATATAGGTATCCCAGGGCGCCGAGAACGACAACAGACGCCTCCAGCATTCGGTAAAGAACACTGTGGCGCCAATGAAAGCTAGCTGTGCGGAGCCTCCACCGCAGCGATCGGAGCTGCGTAGGAGGAATACAGACCACGCCTGGTGGAGGCACAAGCCCGGTAGAAGGGGAATGAACGCCAGGGCCGTGAATACGAGTAGTAGGCGCTTCGCGGCAATTCTCAAGAGCAGCCTTGGGCTTCGCCGGCCATGTTGACGTGATTATTTGAAATCGCGCGCGCAGCAGACGCCACAGCGAGGTAGTAGACCGGCCGGAAACCTGCATTGGCCAATCAGAGGTGCCGGAGTAGATAGACGAAGACGATGCGGGCGGATGGGGAGCCGACAGACATTTTTCACTTGTGTATCTGACGCAGAGCAGAGCGCTCGTACCCTTGCCTCGTGCATTTAAGCCAAATCGGAGCCACGTACGCGGTGCCCCCAGGAGTCCGTGAGACGCCAGAATATCGACGCCAACAATTAAGAAGAGTAGTTGAGAGGATCAATATTGAGAGAAGGGAGAGGATGTCTGCAGGAAACGGTGAGTGGCTGTCTCTATAATACTTGCCTCTCGCCGCGTGTTCATCGGGTGAGCCTCGTGCGCGTGTCGATCGGTCATCGTCGAGCCCAGGGCGCCTCCGACCTCCAGGGGGCATCGGTGACGTGGCTGCCGTGGCCAGTGCATAGTGCGAGACAATCACCCCTGGAGATCTTCAACTGCGCCGCGTGAGACGCCGAACGTGATGAGACGCCAAACGAACGAGATGAGACGCCAATAATTGCGAGACGCCATAGCTTGAGAGGGATGCCAAGTAAAAGTGGATCGCGGTTGAGACGCCAGCACAAGATGAGACGCCAGTGAACGAGATGAGACGCCATAATTCATGAGTGACAAGTGGAAAAGCGGGAAGCGAGTGATAGTGCGCGTGCGAGGAGTCGCATACCTCGGAGTAGGCCATCGCGTCGCGAATTATTACGCGATTCGGAGGTCAGGTAGAGTCATCGCCGACGCAGCCGGAGAGGTACACCTGTTGCGCCGATTCGCCGCGTGACGAGGGAGAGACGCCAAGCCATCTTGTCCCATTTCGGAGCGTGGTCGTTGGGCGCCAGTGGTCGGCCATCTTGAGCAGAGATCGTGAGGCTGTTCGTGTTGTGAGGTGCATTCGATGATCCGTGCTCGTGCGTAATGGCGCCATTTGACGCGATTCGATGACGGGTTGTGCGAATAATTTTATTGCATGAAATCGAGCCACGTCGTATACAATACGCCAAATTGTGAGTGAATTTTTCTTGTATTTTTCGGTAATTGAATCGAACCATGATGAGAGATGTAACTTGTTGTACCGTCCGCGCAGGAGAAAACGTTTTAGAATAGAGTGGTGCTGTTCATTGAAAAATACCCCAGAGTCTTTTCATTGAATTTCGTAGAATCTTCGCCCCACCCCAGCCCTTGACTTTCCAGGCGCGTGGAGAAGGTGAGCAGTTGGGCGAACATGAAGCAGCACGTTGAGTCGTAACGCCGTATTTGCGCTTGAATCGGTGAAAATCGGTCGGGGTCCGTTAAATATAAATGAGTTGTGCGTGATACAAAATACTACGTCACAGCTCCACAAGAATTTTCAAAGAGAGCACTCCGTGAGATCTTGTCTTCGGGAGTACCCAAGAAGCACTGGAGCGTTCGGACACGCTCAGAACGCGCCTAATTCCATGGAGGTGGAGATGCTGCGAGAAAACGATCGAATCTCAAGGGATAATGGGTCATGGGATCCCATAGGACCCCCTGGCATCTCATCATCGAGGTACCGAGGCCTAGTGAGGCTGCAACAAGTGTGTTTCGTTAGAGTTGATTATATGAGCATCCCGAGCTGCAATATAGTACATCATTGCCTTAGACCCGTTTGGCCATTCCGGGTTCTACGACAGTTTATTCTCGAGCGAAGCGAGATACGCAAGTTCACCGCGCCCGAAACGGCCATGCGACCACAGATTGTATCAGTTGACGATGAGTACAACTTCCGAACATTTCCACGACAAATATTACCCGTTTATGAATATCTACTTTCATATAAGCTGGATGAACTCCTATGATTAATTCGTTGAAATAAGAAGACTGTATTGACCATGACTCACTTTATTCAGAATTCTATACATTCTTCTGAATTCTCTTATCTCGACAAACATTCCTCCAAATTAGATCATCAATCGAGCCGCTTCATCGATCCTTACATATATTGACTATCATTTCCATACCAAAATTACAGAAGTTGTGAGGTTTTTCACACTCGCCTACATGTATGGAGACTATGTATTAATACCTCGCTACATGTATGGAGACTATGTATTAATACCTCGCTACATGTATGGAGACAATGTATTAATAAGGGATGCGAATTCTCCTGACTTTTTGAAATCAGTACAATTTACGAATACATCGTTATGGTTGGGGCTAGGATTACAGGAAACTTGAACCATCTGATTATTCGAACGCAATACACTTGCATGTAAAATGTCAAGAAGCTCGACCGACCCAATTCAGAGATATAACATTCTTAAGTTTCGACATTTTATACGGATGAGATAGGCCATCTTTGCCTAGAACTACAATGCTCCTGCTAACAACGTGCCATAGCTGGAGTAACGACGAAATTTCATCTTCCCGTGTTGAAAACCGTGATTGTACCGTTCCGGTAAGTACTTTAATTCGAGTTCGACGAATCCTATTCGCTCTCAACACTAACCCCCTTCCTGCATACATCGTGTGTGTGCGTAGGTGTCGGTGCACGAGCTGCTCCGCTGCGCTTACACATAACAGTTTTCGGGCGGCGAGGTGACGCTCAGATCAAAATATGTTGACTCGGGCAAACTTTTGAGACTAATCATCCCAAGAGACATACCTTAAACAACATCATGTAATTTCAATTCCTAACTTTCTATCCTATTTTGACCAGGAGCTCTTGAATGGTTTCTCCGGAAGAGGAGAGCCGGAATCAAACCAGGAACGCTACAGCGAGAACTGGCGCTCCTTAATGGCTATGTCATTGAGAGAATGAACCAAAGTTACAAAGATTGCAACCTCGGTCGTATCAAGACCCTACAACAGAAAATGACCATGGATATGACCGCCTCGTTGAAATTTACACACAAGAAAAAGAGATGAATACCTTTCCTTATTGGAAAATATATGTTTCATAGCACTCTAACCTAAAAATCGCAACTTTGGACATGATTTGTAGGTTACCGTGCTATAGAATAATGATAGCTATGGGCTTGCAAGGCCGGTTCGGGCACTGCGGGCTTATCGCATGAGTAAAGCGAGTGCGGTAATCTGTCCGCGTGCCCCAACTGGCCTGACGCGCCCAGTGCTTTTATATATGTACTATCATTAATAATTCGGATGAAGAAATCTTTTTCGAACTAAATATTTACTCAAAAAGTCTTCATTGTTTTGAAGGGAGGAAACGAAAAGTGTTCTCCCCCGCAGACAATAAATGATTTTGATTGAATCAATGTTCTTTTGTTAGAATCAAATCCAACCTCAGGGTCTCTGCAGGAGTCAAAAGTCTTGAATATTTAGAAAGCCATCACGACTCACTGTGTTTTCTCTTAGTCTTGTCTTTTATTTCGAGAAGAACATCGTGAATGTTACAATTGTTTATTCCACAAAATTATTTGAAACACAAAATTTCGACGAAGAAAAACTTTTCACCTAATCTTTTCGCATGGAGGCTGATTCGTCCAAACGGTGAAATTCCTCGTATCCATGGACCCCGACCTTCAAACCCTCCCATAGGGGTTTTGTGTATCTACTATGACGGCTTGCGACTGAAATTTTTCTGATTATTCCAGTAGTTCTGGATGAAAATCTTTTTCATCATCGATATTCATCAAAATGACAACCGAAAAGTTTCAAAATCATCCAATTCTTATGAAAATGGGGCTATGGGCTATCTTGGATTGCTGAGAATGATTTTGCTATTATTCATCCAAAATTGTAGATGGCGGATCCAGTATAGCGGCATTAAATTCTTTCATTCAATTGCATGACAATGGATTGCTAGAGTTTTTCGGGTCACTGGTCTCCGATTTGCTATTACGTTTTCATCCGAAAATTCCGCCACAGTTAGGTGCCACGAGGCCCCGTGGGATCTCATTTGACCCCAAGACTCGATTTCTCGCCAGCTTGATTATTTGTTTTCTCGGGCTATCTCGTACTTCCCAAGACAAGATCTCACGAAGTGCTCTCCTTGGAGTTATCTTTCCAGACTCGGTCATTTTTTCGGGCTATCTCGACCTCCGCCAGGTTATTTGTCATCGGCGAGAGCTTAACTTGCTCCATGGCTTCTCGAAATATTCCTACGACCAGGCCCTACAGAGCAATCTAGTTCGAGATTCCCCCAGACCTCGGCCCCGCGGAGTTCTATAAGATCCCAGAACCCACTCGCCGTCCAGACTCGGTTTTTTTGATATCTGATCAAATCAAGAATACATATCCCTGTTTGTGATTTCTTTGGGTCGGCCATCTTGAGGCATCCCCACTCCATTCAATTCAGCGATATCGAAGCGCGTTCGACTTGCTCCATGACTGCTCGGGAAATCCACACGGCCATGTCTCACGGAGTACTCTCGATCAAAATTTCTCTAAATTCCGGTCCCATGGGTTTCAATGACCCATCTCTCCCTATTTGAGCCGAGCTTGTTCATCACGAGTCACTCATTTGAAACGAGAATCTTGGATCAGGATCAGTCTCAAACCCTGCGCAGTTTGACTCCATCTGCACGTAAGCTAGCAAGTAAGTGCGCGACGCAGGAATTATTTTGGTCTGGAATTTTCCTAGGCTCAGATCCCAATGGGATCCCACCGGGACTGGGATCCCAGTAGATCTCCCAGAGGAGCTGCCAATGGGATCCCAGTTATTTATTTTAAACAAGGTTAGGATTTCATCCTTCAATTTTCCCTATATAGTTGATTTTCATTGATTTGCAGGTCCATCTAACCAGCGAGAGGGCTGTAGACAGCACCAGACTTGGGTTGATCGAGAGGTCGAGTGGAAAGAACTCCATTCCTGCCACAATGTCACGAACCATGGATGGAATGAGTAGATGGATGGAATAAGTAGATTCGGAACTTTGAGTCTCCTCAAGCCTCGTTTTTGAGCCACTAGATTGATTGAGTATACTCCGGTTTAGGTAGAGCAGAGAAGGAGGAGATATGCGGGAGTTATGTGTAATGATCAACAATGATTAAATAATTCAATCTAAAGATCAATAGTCTATGTTAATGATTTGTGTTGCATCCGGTGGTTTACGTAAGGTGTTAAATAATCATCGATTCGGAAGAATTATAAAAGCTTGAACATTTCAATCTGATACGAATTTATTTCATTTTAATTTGAAGATCGGTGGAATATTGCATGCCAGGACAAATCGGAAGATGATTTGAATGGATCAGTCGAAATAGAATGGATAAGAAGTATTTCAAAAGGCTTCAATCATCTTAGTGAATGAAACAATCGAAATGGCGGAGTTGAGTCGAAACAGAACAAAATCTGCTCAATTATTCAATTTTGATTTATAAATAATGATGATAGATTCCTCATTCGTTCAAGTATAGGGAACCTGAATTCCATCCAACAGTTAATAACAGTTCGGCAAGGAGAAATTTCCACTATAAATTCCCGTGATTTCAGCACAAAACAGTTCAAACTTGTGGTATTACTTGTGCAATGATGATTCTTGTTGTACACTGTTATTGATAATATCAAGATCAATAATATTTCAATTCTCAAAATATTGATACAATATTCGAATGTCATTTACAGAATCATTCCGAGACTCGGATCGATAGATGATGTCCTGGATCGGTGCACTATGAACAGGCCCTGAGGGCTAGGAGGGGCCTCAACTATGGGGAGAGGGATGACGGGACCTCAACTGCAGATATATAGATACTCTTTTATTCGCTTGATGGCAGAATTCAGATCAATTCATGTACAAAATATACATATGCTCAGAATAAGATGAATCATTTGGTCAAGGATATTAATATTATCACAAATGTCACTAGTCATATTATCTAAAGCTAAGGATACAGAATCCTATGAGGGCTAGAATTACTATCACAGATTAAAAACTCACGCGACTGGGGGTAATCCACAGTTCATACAAAAACAAAATGAAGAAGGAAGCCCTCATAGGTTGAAAAAGACCCGGCGTCCCCACCAACCTTTTCTGGGGGTTGTATCAACAAGATTTCTCAATGCCGTTTGGAATGCGACACAGTTGGTGCTTGACGGATGCCGGGAGGGAGAAAGTTTCAAAACCGAGCGCATTGACGACGGAAGGAGTCAAATCTAGAGTTAATTCTCGTTTTCCGAACTTTGAGTTCCTGCCCTTCAGCATTACCCTGCTGAAGGTGCGCGAATTGGTACATGCGGTACATTGCAGCCAGGTAGCCAGGTTCTTTCATGTGCACGATCTTGTATATCAAGAGGGCTGCAAAGTACATTTTCCGCGAATCAGTACGCAACCAACCCAAGTGCTCCCTTGGGGGGTAGTGTGCTCGTCTCCCCTCACACCAAGAATGTATCTCACACATGAATTGCTCAGTCGTTGTACCCGCGTACTCAGTCTATCAGTGGCGTCAAGGTTCACGATCGCGCAGTAGTCCAGATGGGTTTGGACTAAGGTCTCGACTAGTCGGGTTCGGAGAGTCTCGGTTGTGCACCCCCTAATAAACCGGAAACTGTAGAAGGCTTTTCTGACCTTTTTAGCGACTTGATCAATATGCGGTCTCCACGTCAGTTCGATGTCCAATGTCGCACCAAGACTTACGACAGTGTCACTGAATAGGACGAATACCTCATCCTGTTTCTCAATCCCTGGCGGATCCATCCATTTCCAGATCTCTCACGTTCTTCTTGGGACTGGGAAAGATAGCTTTGATCTTGCCAGCGTTGAGGTACGGGCCAGAGTCCTCGGCCCACTCAGCAACCAGTCGTCCTATCTTTCCTGATCGAGCCATTTCGTTGATCTTCCCTCATCATCCATCGTAGTGTCGCTAAATATCGCCCATAGTTTCGATACGGATCTCGATGCCGGGGATCAGTCACAAATTGAAGCTTGTTCCCGGTGAATCTTTGTGATTGATTTAGGAGGTTTTGATGAGTTTGTGAGCATCGTTCGTGTGTGCTTGGCCAACCCAAATCTGATATGTATCACAGTCTGATGCAGCAGATGAGTCGAACCTTCCGCTTTCTTGTTAATCAAAAATTGCAGTGCGTTTTCATTAGCTTGACAGTATGAAACATTATTTGAATATTATCTGGTATAAAAATTGGCTTCAGAATCTTGAATGCTAAAATTTCGAATCGGTTTCATGTTCCCGCTCAGATGGCTGATGAAAACGATCGACTAATTGGAGAGGGCGAGAAGACTCCTGAACCAACGACATCCGTCCAAACGACTGAGTCTTCTGAGGAACTCGATATTTGTCTGAATGTCAATCCTGATGAATCCAATGGAATTGAATCGATGGAAGTCGATGATTCAGAGAAGACTCAAGGAAAATGTCTGTTCCCGAACTCCTACTCCCCCTCCCGTGTTGATTCGTTTCCGACCGCTTAGAGTTCTTGGATTCATTACAATCATGCCATCTTGAAATTCTATCTGCTCTAAAATTTCTGAGATTTCCTAAGTTTCCTCGATCTGATTTTGAAAGAACTCATGAACTATGAATCTAGAATATCTTAGACCCACCATCTCAACTACTTGATTAGCTTGTCTTCAATTTGAGTAGGAGAATGTCGGACATGGCAGAATTTCAACTAGAATCTAGATAATTTCTAGATATTTCACAGTCGAGAAACAGGACCTCACAAAGCAAGCCTCTGCGACTCAGAAGATTCCGACCAAGAATGGAGCAATGAGCCATTCGATGCCAAACTCTTCTACTGGTGCTACTCCTAAAACGCGTAGCGAGCGACCATTCTTGCATGAAGAGCCGGAGTCGGTTCCTGTGACGAAAGAGTTCATCGAGATGTTTTCTAATGCTGTCAGGATTTTTGATAGCACAACAAAAGAATTGAAGAATCACGTGGAAAACTCGAAGGGAGCTGGAGGTGAGATTCTTGAGTCTATTAAATTGAATCTAGAGGCTGAAAAAGTCAAACTGAAGAGAGCTGAGATCGGAATGCAAACTGAAGAGCTTGAAAGATTGGACAATCTTCAACAACATGCTAACGGCTCTAGAATCAACACGGCTTCCCAGGTCCTGAACAAACGAACAACTCGACTCAAGATTCATCATCGACTCAACCTCCTGAGGTGAACAATTAACAGAATCATGATGAGACTCACAGTTCTTGTGATCCAGAGGGAACTTTGGCTTCGATTCTCGGAGATAAATTGAATCATCATCATTCAATCACACCAAAAGTGAATATTGTCAGGAAATATAAGTTGACCGAAAAAACTAGTTATGTTTTACGGACGTGGGAATTTGGAGGTTATGTCAGCTCGGAGTCACAATTCATTTATTTTGACCGGATCCAGAATGGGTCCAAGTCTCCACGCCCGAAGGGCGGAGCAGCTACTTACGTCCAGGGGGAGCACACCTGCAAATAAGGGGGGAGGGGTGAATTAATAAATAAATAAATTCAGCTTACGTTTAATCCTTCAGCTACGCACGCATTCATTTACCAAGATACCTCATTCATTAAGATACCTCATTCACGCACATTCTATTCTATGGCCAGCATCTCACCTATATACATGAACTCGACAACTCTATCTGTTCATAATGTCCACTACTGACTCTTTCCTAACCTCACATTTTCTATATACTCTATCTACATCATATCAATCACACGCGCGAGCACCTCCCTCACGTACGCGCACCAGTCGATACCTTCTTCATTCGCGCGACATGTGTTTTCTGGACGCACCCTAATCGGCGCGGGACGACTCATCGTGACGCGCCCTGAAACGCGCGGGACGACATACCTGGACGCACTCTATCGCTCCGTGTCACATGACTCGAGTGATGCGCGCGTTCCGCGGGGAGATTCCCGCCCGCAATGTTCCACGCGACGGGCGCGTGGATCATTGCGATTACTCATCAAGCTCCAGGTCATTCCAAAAGAAAGTCAAACTCTCAGAAAGAATAAAATTTGATGAATCCATAGTGAACTGTAAAGTATTCATCATGTCAAAGATGGAAAAATTACCTCTCAAAGGAATCAGAACTAAAATACAAAGATCTTTTGAAGTAATCCATACAGATATTATGAGACCGATCAGTTCAACGTCTCTTCCCGAACATAATAGATTCATCATACTTCTTATAGATGATTACTCTAGATTCGCGGAGATGTATTGTTTGAAAACAAAAGATGAATCCGGTAAAGCCTTAGACTCATTGCAGCTCGAAATCTTCTAGGCAAAAATGAGGAAGTCTGCTCCATCAAATCAGATCAAAGTACGGAATTCACCAAAGGAACGTTCGCAGAGGTTATAAAGAAAGAGAATATAGAATCTATATTCCCTCCTTCATACACTACGGAGCATAATGGCACAGCCAAACGATCCAACAAATCGTCTCAGAGGAAGATTCTAGCATTACTCATCAATTCGGGTTCACCCATTTCTAAGTGGGAATTAGCCACAGAAGTGGCAGTGAATTGTTATAAAAGACTCCTCACCAGACTATCAACTTTGGAATTCCAATTACCAAATTCGCACCTCATGCGAGTTGTCATTTTGATCAAATCAAACGGTTCAGATGTATTGCGTATCTTAATGTAATAAAGACAAAGTTGAAATTTGAACCAAAAGCCATAAAAGCTTATTTTGAAAGATACAAAAACACAAGCTATCGATTCTGGCATCCATCTTCACATGAATTCTGGGAATCAAGGCATGTGAGATTCAAGAGAAACTTGTCGATGGAGATGTTTATCAGAACAATTCACTTAAGAACAACAATTTGGTTGACTCATCCAAAGAGCACAGAGAATCTATTAATGATTCAATTTGCTTTAACGATAATAGTGATAACAACAATATTTCTGAAGAGAGAAACGTAGAAGAAATGATGAAACCTAAGAAACGAAGTAGATTTCGAAAAGATGAGAAAGATCGAACGGTTCATGATTCTAGCAAAATATTCCAAGATTCTAGAGGACCTATAACTATGAGCAAACTGGAAAGGAACCTCGAAAATTCAGAACAGGCCAACTATCTCATTACTGAAAAGCCAGTACAAGATATAAGTTATGCTCCTTTCACTGATCGAGTTGAAGATATAGAAGTCCCTGACAAACAATGTGAAGAGGATTTACTTGAGCATGTTTTGATTGCTTCTATTAATAAAGATCCAGCATCCTCCGAAGGAGCGATGGCTTCCTCCGAAAGAGAATTCTGGATCAAAACAATGCGGAAAGATTTAGAATCCATGGACAAGAATCAATTTTGGATTCTAATTGATAGACCAGAAGTCACGGTGAACCAGCTCATATTATTGATGCTAAATGGGTGATTATGAGAAAGATTGAGTCAGATGATACAATTAGATTCAAAGCTAGATCAGTCATTAGAGCATTCAGAAATAAGAATATTCAGGATTCAAAGGAAACATATGCTCCTGGAGCAAGGCTTTCTGTAAACGTTCGATTCTCGCTATCATAAATAAGTATAAACTTCTGGCATGTCAACATGTCGAAACAGACTTCTTGAATGGTGATCCCCCTAAGAAATTATACATGGAGATTCCAGAAGGTTTACAAGTTAGTGGAAATATCTTGAAAACCAAGGTCTGTAAACGTAGGAAATCATCATATGGATTGGGGATAAGTCCCAATGAATGAAACGAAAGATTTACGAAGGGAATGAGAAAACTAGGCCTAGAATGACTTACACGAACCTTCCCTCTTCACGTGGCGAAAAGAGGGTGAAGTAGTAATCGCTCCTTTGTACGTAGATGACATGAACATCGCTTGTAATGATTCAGTGAAATTAACATACGTAAAGTCACATTCAAACAAAATCTTTGAAATGAAAGATCTCGGAGAACCAAAATTGTTCTTGAGCATAAATGTTGAGAGAAACAGGAAGGAAAAGTCCATTCGAATTCATCAGGCACGATACTCTCAATCGATTCTAGAAAAATTCAACATGAGAGATTCAAATCCTCAAAATACGACTATGATAACAAAACAAGTTAGTAATAAGAATAAGTGAACGAGAATTAAATCAATAGAATCTACAAGTACGAATCATGAACAAAAATTGGAAAGAGTTCCATATAGAGAAGCTATTGGTTCATTAATGTATTTGTCAGTAGGTGAACGACCAGACATAGCTTTTGCTGTAAATTTTCTAGCGAGAAAACAGAATAACCCAACTGAGGAAGATTGGAGAAATATTGGAAGAATCTTTCGATACTTGAAAGGAACAATCAATCTTGGATTAATTCTCACATCATCTAATGAGAATCTGGAAGCTCCAACAGATGCCAGTTT
>JAPYYZ010001415.1:0-15409 GCA_030522705.1 Eretmocerus eremicus
CCGGCCGGGACTCGAACCCCGGCCTCCCGCGTGGGAGACCAGGACCTTATCCACTAGGCCACGGCGGCCTCACTCACCGGCACCTGCAAACTTGAGCTCTTAGTTTTACGTCTCGGCACCTGCTCTTTAGAGCTTTATCCAGACGGCACCCATGTGCGTGGGGGTGAGTTACGCTCAACCAGCGCGCCAGCAACTGCCAACTACCGATTTCACCTCGGTGAGGGGGACCTACAGTTTAAGGTGGGTTCCGAACCACCGAGACCGTCGTGAAAAGCACATGAAAAAAAAATCTCAGTGGTGCCGGCCGGGACTCGAACCCTGGCCTCCCGCGTGGGAGACCAGGACCTTATCCACTAGGCCACGGCGGCCTCAAACGGCGGCTTCAACCGGCACATGAAAAAGAAGTACTTGTACTTTTGACCAGACCCACCTCATTGTATGTATTTTGGGCCGCTGGAAACGAATTCGAGATCGGTTTTGCCCAGATGAGTTTTATGAGCGAAAATGAGCAGTTCTTGCAAAATTCTGGTTCACCATCTTGGATCCGCCATCTTGGATCCGCTATCTTGGACCCACCGTTTCGGATTCGCCATCTTGGATCCGCTATCTTGGACCCACCGTTTCGGATTCGCCATCTTGGATACGGAAAAATTAGAGTTCTCACTCCATATTCGTGATCAACGTTCCCAAAAACTCCCGAGAAAAGTTTTAAGAGCCGAAATGAGCAGTTCCTGAAATTTCTTGGTCCGCCATCTTGGATCTGCCATCTTGGATTTGGGAAAATCGCAATTCTAACTTCGGATTCGTGATCAGCGACCCCAAAAAAAACCCTGAGTACAGATTTCTATCCTGGAATATGAAGAAAAAATATGAATGGATCAAAGGGCTCATGCAATTCCCAGTATTTTCAAAATTTTCAGCTATTTTCTCCGTTTTCCGGGAAAACAAGAGGTCGGCGGGCAAAACCAACCTCGAATTCGGTTCCAGCGACCCAAGATACGTACAGTAAAGTGGGTCTGGTCAAAAGTACAAGTACTTTTTTTTCGTGTGCCACGAGGCCGCCGTGGCCCAGTGGATAAGGTCCTGGTCTCCCACGCGAGAGGCCGGGGTTCGAGTCCCGGCCGGCACCACTGAGATTTTTTCTCACGTGCTCCTCACGGCGGTATCGGTGGTTCGGAACCCACCTTAAACTGTAGGTCCCCCTCACCGAGGTGAAATCGGTAGTTGGCGGTTGCTGACGCGCTGGTTGCGCGTAACTCAACCCCACGCACATAGGTGCCGTCTGGATAATGCTCTAAAGAGTAGGCGCCGAAACGTAAAACTAAGAGATCAAGTATTCGTGTGCCACGCCGTGGCCTTTCGGATAAGATCCTGGTCTCCCACGCGGGAGGCCGGGGTTCGAATCCCGGCTGGCACCGCTGAGATTTTCTCTCATTTGCTTTCTACGGCATTTTCGGTGGTTCGGAACCCACCTTAAACGGTAGTTCCTCCTCACCGAGGTGAAATCGGTAGTTGGCAGTTGCTCACGCGCTGGTCAAGCGTAACTCAACCCCACGCACATGTGTGCCGTCTGGATAAAACTCTGAAGAGCAGGTACCGAGACGTAAAACTAAGAGATCAAGTTTTTTCGTGTGCCGGTGCAATTTTAGATTCCAGAAACGTTGAATCTAACTCCGTATATGTGATCAGCGCCGCCAAAAACCTCCGAATAGCGATTCCTAATTGAAAGGCTCAGCTCCCGGAAATTTTGGTCCGCCATTTCGAATTCGCTATCTTGGATTCATGGAAAGTGGAGTCTGAATCCATATTCGTAATCAGTGACCCAAAAGCTCGCGAGTAGAGATTCCCCATGTGAAATGCGCAGTTATTGAAAAATTTCGGTCCGTCATCTTGGATTTGCCAACTTGGATTCATGAAAAGTGGCAATCTGACTCCTCATTTGTGATCAGCGACCGCGAAAACCCCCGAGTAGAGATTTTCGGAACGGAATACGCAGTTGGTGAGAAATTCTGGTCCGCCACTTTTGGATTCATGAGAAAAGGGATTCGACTGAATATTCATGATTAGCGGCTCCAATAACACCCGATTGCAGATTTTTGAAGTGGAATACGCTATTTTCGGGACTTTTTGTCGGTCATCTTGGATTCGCCATCTTGGACTCATGAAAAGTAGATACTGATTCCATATTCGTGATCAGCGACCCCAGACCCCCCGAGTACAGATTTTTGAACTGAAATACGCAGTTTTCGGGAATGTCGGTCCGCCATCTTGGATTCGCCACCTTCAATTCATGAGAAACCAAAATCGGACTCCATATTTGTGAACAGTGACTCCAAGATCTCCCGGGTGGAGATTTTCGAAGTAAAATACGCAGTTTTTGAGAAATGTTGGTCCGCATTTTTGAATCTGTCATTTCGGATTCATAAATTGTCAATAGTACAATGTGTAACGAGTGAGGAATAGTTCCCGATTGCGCACGAGGGCGCGTTGGGAAGCCCGAACGATCCCAATCGGCATCTTAACCTCACGCGTCGTTTACTATACTTCTTATCACGAGGGCGAGAAATCTCCCATAGCAATATTACGAGATTTCCCATTGCGCCTCGTTGACAATAGCTGGCGTGGCGTTATTCTTAACAACGTCACCTCAGTCAGTAATGATTCCCAATATGCGACATTCCACATGTCTACGCCATGGCGGTTTGGGCACATTCCGAGCCCGCGTGATAAAAACATTTCAACCACGATCCAGCAAACGGTTGATTTGCACGTCATTATTGACGCCCTGCGGTCTCGAGCATCTTCTTCGTCTGGAATTCCTTCAAGCCCAGGTCCCATGTGAGATCCCCGTCGGCCGAGGACCCCTGTAGGGATCCCTGCTAATCATTTCCAGCAGGGCATATAGCACGAGAAGTAGAGGGCCTAGGATAGTACCTGGAAATACTCCATTGTTCGGTTTGCAGGATTGACTAGGGCTTTTCTCAATCCGTGCTTTTCGACTTCTTCGTTGCAAATAGCTTTCAAGTGGGGCATGGGCATTTCCTCTATTCCCGTAACAATAAAGTTATCGAGTAGAATCTCGTGATTTACTGTATCAAACGCTTTGGCTAGATCGAAGAACGTGACTGCTATTGGCTCATATCCAATTTATTGTAGGTAGCACATGTTATGTGGTTCAGATACGAGTTTTTTGTTTTACGTCTCGGCACCCGGTCTTTCGAGTTCTTTCCAGACGGCACCCGTGTGCGTGGGTTTAACATACGCTCAACCGGCGCGTCAGCAGATGCTAACTCCCGATCCCACCTCCCTCAGGGGGACCTGCAGTTTGAGTTGGGTTCGGAACCACCGATACCGCCGTGGAAAGCACATGAGAAGAAATCTCAGTGGTGCCGGCCGGGAATCGTACCCTGTTCTTCCGCGTAGGAGACCAAAAATTAGATCCACTAGGCCACGGTGGTCTCGAGCATCTTTGGTCTCCCCCCTTGATGAAGCCAAGTTGTTTTGGATCCAAGATTTTGATTTCATCAATAAAGTCTAGCAATCTGCTATGAATTATTCTTTCAAAATTTTTTGCTATATTTGAGTTCAGTTATATAGGTCGGTAATTCTGAATTTTGTATCTGTTTTTTGTCTTCTAGATTGCTATCACCTCCGCTTTTTTCAGTGATTCTGGCCAAATCGATTCTTCTATGCACAAGTTGAATATGTATGATAAAGGTTCTCAATGGATTCTGGAATACTCTTCATATAGGGTTCTAGTATTGATGCCATCTACTCCTCTATTCTTCTTTACCCATGTCGATGATGATCTCATCAATTTCTACTCTATCCGTTGGTTTCCAAAGAATCGTTTCTTCTAGCAGGGGGAGGCGTTTCTATGTTTTCGATAGGGGTTCAACTATTTTTCTGCTGAGCTCTTTTCTGACTTTACAGAAATAGTCATTCACTATGCCAGCTATCTTGGAACGAACAGTAATTTTACAATCATTTTCATCAGTGATAAAGCTCATATAGTTTTTTTTTCTATTTTTACCCAGTTTCGAGCTAATCATACTCCGAAAAGATCTATTATTGCCAATTTTTTCGCACTAGCTTCTCATTTTACCTGATTTTGGCATCTTTGATCACTTGGCTGAGGATATTTCCATAGTTTTTTTACTAATTTTCAAGTTTCTCATTATGTCGATTCCTTCTTCAAATGATGTATAACTGTTGTTTGGTCTGAGAAGAAACCATTATTGCCTCAGTCATCCGATGTTTTCTTTGTATTTTGGAATCTTTCTTTGATTGTTTTCCATCGTATTTGACTTTTTCGATGAAATGAGCGTTCATACCTCTAATATTCAACTATATAATATGGAAATCATTCAAATTGACATGTTCATCGAGATTATTGATGTCCAAGAATGATCTTCCTCTCAGTATATTCTCTTGTTGAATGCTTTCTAGAAACTCTGGATTATTCTCCATAAGGCTAACCTGGAGAATGTCGTTTTGAAGCTGTCGACGAAGGATTGCCACCTGGACTGCTGTTCCTCTTAGCCCGCCTGAAAACGGGCGCCCGCTGCGGCGCCCGTCG
This sequence comes from Eretmocerus eremicus, assembly GCA_030522705.1. Lineage (NCBI taxonomy): Eukaryota > Metazoa > Arthropoda > Insecta > Hymenoptera > Aphelinidae > Eretmocerus > Eretmocerus eremicus. Next base: position 4,580 of record JAPYYZ010001415.1, read on the forward strand.
GGGCGCCTGCTATGGCGGCCATATATTTTGGTTGAAAATCTCTACCGCCGTGGCGCCCGCCGTCAAGAAGAATTTTCTGTATGAAAAAATGCGCCTCATTAATCGTGCAACTGATGAGGCGTGAGAAGTACCTTATTGTTCGGATATGCATCAGACTATCATACAGAAGGCATAGCCGGTTCAGGAAACTCCTCGGGGAAGGTACTTACCGGTGCCGCCAAGTTGGCGCCTCGTCACTCTCTTCAGATGCGAGTCCCTCTGCGATGTTGCTTCTCGCTGTAAATAATGCTTCAGGTCCGCTCCATCCAACCATCGCGTCACTCCGCCTCATTCGCTCCGGGCTCGCAATTGCGCGCGGACGATGGAATTCGCGCGAAGAAGAGCCGCGGGAGCGTGGGGATGGCCACGAGTGTTGAAGCCGACCCGGGCCACGGCATCAGGAACGTTGCGTGCACGCGCGCGAGCATGCACCGGAACGCGATGCTTTGAAGTCGGGGCGCGCGAGGAAGGCGTACTATTCCGCACGATAGAGTTTGCGCCCGATCGTGTGCATCTCTGAGGAGTGACGGCGAAGCGACGCGGTGGTTGGATGGAGCGGATTGGGACCTGACGCAGCATTTACGGCGAGAAGCAACATCGCGGAGGGACCCAAATGTGGAGAGAGCGACGAGGCGCCAACCTCATCCGGCTATGCCTCCTGTATAGTAGTCTGATGCATATGCGAACAAATAAGGTACTTCTCACGCCTCATCAATCGCACGATCATCGAGGCGCATTGTTTTACACAGAAAATTTTTCTTGACGGCGGGCGCTATGGTGGGAGAGATTTTCGACCAAAATATATGGCCGCCTTGGCGGGCGCCCGTTCCCAGGCGAGAGTCCAGACTCCGGGGAGGCCTTTTGTATGACTGTCGACCTCCAGCGAGGTGAGTATTGCAATATAAAATTGGTGAAAATACAAGAACTTAGCAACAAAGGTAGGCATCCTATGTGTGGCAGAAGCTACGATAAGAATTCTTTAAATGATTACACAGTCAGGCAGTATATGACTGTCGTCCTCCAGTGCCCACCCTATACTCATTTGGAAGCTCATCCAGCGTCGATTGGAGTGCGAACAAGGTGGGCACCCTGAATATGCTTACATTCCGAGATATAAGCGTTTTGAGGTCAATTTTTTGCCCGAAAATGGCAATTTTTACGGTAATCTCTGTATAACTCGAAAACAACGCTCTAAATCAAAACTTTACAGTCATACTTCTTCATTTGTCTTGTTGAGACCTACCAAACCCTCGTCCTAGATTCCCTCAGAAACGCACCTTTCGTGGGATATGAGCGCCCAAAGGTCGATTTGCTGACCGAAAACAGTCGAATTCGACGATATTCTCCGTATAACTCGAAAACAACGCGCTGAATCAAAATTTTACGATAATCCTTTCGTTTTTCTTGCCAAGGACTACAAAATCCATGCCCTTTCTTCCTCAGAAGCGCACCATATCAGAGATACAAACGTCCAGAAGTTGGTTCTTGACCGAAAGCGGGCGATTTTGAAGATATTTTCCGTATAATTAGAGAAAATTGGCTCGATCGTATTGTGAGATTAATTTTGTTACAATCAAAAGTTAGTAGTGGTGCGTTTCCTCCGAAAATGCACCATCTCTGAGGCACCGATCATGGGTTTCGTGAGATACGCCCGTTCCAGTTGATTTCGTTCACATAACCCAAAAACGACGCGCTCATTCAATCCCTCACAAAAGGCGCTTTGGACTGGATACATTCCTCAAAATTCTCCATCTGTGCATCTCTCCTCCAAATTCCGTCATCTCTGAGATATTTACGCTCGAGCGTGTGAGATTAAGATATTCTGGGCAGTGCTCCGCACGTATCTCAAGGGCGGCGCATTGAATCGCTTATTCGCTACCGTCCTCGCTTGCCAATGTTGAAAAAGACTTCTAACTCATTTGATGTTTCTCTCGGGAAATGATCTTGCCTGAGTTATCGATAACAGGACCTCTGAGAACAATTCTTCACGTACTATTCGTGTTACACTAACCCAAAATCATGTCTGGTATGCAAGTGCTACTGAATAACTTTGGCTATACCATCGTCATTATCGTGATAGGGGATGGGGGAAACGAATGAAAGAATGGGATGTATGGATTGTTTTCTGTCCTCATTTGGAATGCTGATGTATCTAAGTTTTCATCAGTCTTCTGCGGTACATTCTTTCTTATGGCAAACTTGACTTTTTCTGAATTTGATTAAGTTGAACTCAAGATAATGACGATGGGACAGCAAAAGTTATTCAGTATCACTGGCATACCAGGCATGATCTTGGGTTAGTATTATACGGATAGTACGTGAACAATTGTTTTCAGATGTCCTGTTACCAATAATGTCAGGAAAGATCATCTCCCGAGAAGAACATCAGATAAGTTGGAAGTCTCCCTTAACATTGGCAAGGCAAAACGGTAGCAAATAAGCGGTTCATGCGTCACCCTTGAGATACGTGCGGAGCATTGACCAGAATATCTTGTTCTCACATGTTCTAGCGTCGTTATCTCAGAGATGAGGACATTTTGAGGAGAGATGCACAGATGGAGAATTTTGAAAAATTCATCCAATCCAAAGTGCCTTTTGTAAGGGATCGAATGAGCGAAATCAACTGGAACGGGTGCATCTCACGAAATTCATAATAGAACCTCAAGAATGGTGTATTTTTGAGAAGAACGCACAACTACAAACTTTCGATTGTGACAAAATTGACATGAAGTGCTGTTGTCAAAATACGATCCTGCAAATTTTCTCTAGTTATGCGAAAAATACACTCAAAATCGCTCGCTTTCGGTGAAAAACCAATTTGTGGACGTTTGTATCTCAGATATGGTGCGTTTCTGAGGGAATAGAGGGCATAAATTATTCAGTCCTCAGCAAGACAAACGGAAGAATTATCGTAAGATTTTGATTCAGCGCGTTTTTTTCGAGTTATACAGAGAATACCGTCAAATTCGTCTGTTTTCGGTCAGAAAATCGACCTTTGGATGCTTATATCTCAGAAACGGTGCGTTCCTGAGAAAATATAGGACAAGAGTTTTGTAGGGCTCAACAAGACAAAAAAAAGGTATTTCAATAAAATTCCAATTCAGCGCGTTGCTTCCGAATTACACGGAGGATATCGTCAAATTTGTCTGTTTTCGGTCAGAAAATCCACCTTCTGACGCTTATATCTCAAAAACGGTGCGTTTCCGAGGAGATCTAGGACAAGAGTTCCGTAGGTCTTAACAAGGCAAACAAAAAAGGATTCTTGTAAAATTTTGATTTAGCTTGATGTTTTCGAATCATACAGAGATTATTATAAAGATTGTCATTTTCGGGCGAAAAATCGACCTCAAAACGCTTATATCTCGAAATCTAACCATATCCAGGGTGCCCACCTCGTTCGTATTTCAGTCTACACTGGATAAGCTTTCAAATGAGGATAGGGTGGGCACTGGAGGACGACAGTCATATACTGCCTAACTGTGTGATTATTTAAAAAATTCATATCTCATCTCCTGCCACGCATAGGATGCCCAACTTTGTTGCTAAATCTTTGTATTCTCACCAACTTTATATTGCAATACTCACCTCGCTGGAGGCCGACAGTCAAACAAAAGGTCCTCCGGAGCCTGGTCTATCTTATCAGCTGACCTCTTCATAGCTATTGGAGCGAAAACTATCTTGTTTCTCTGATCATTCTGGACTGCTTCCCAGTAAGGCAGATCAGGTTCTATGGGATAGTCAGTGGAATCGATATCTTTCTCCAAATTTATGCGGAATATTTAACAATTATGCACATGTGTGGCTTCATGATTTGTGCTATGAGATGTTTTGTATTCATTGTTCCTAAATATGCAGTTCAAGCACTGAACACTCTTTTTCTCACGGTCAATCCTTCTGCGATCACCTAAACATCTAAGGTACTTGGAGTTATTCTCACACTTACAACGGAAGGACCAGGGGTCCGGGTAATAAATCCCCACTAAAATTTCTTCAGTCTTGTATCACCTAGTAGATGAATCCAGCGTATCTCTATCAAACGGGCGCTCAGTTCTGAGATACAGCAATAAACATCGGCATTCGCCATATAGGCCCGTGTTAACCTGCTCACTTCAGATCCTACTTCCAGGCTTCGAAAATTTGTTCAAGAGATATGGATAACTAGTTGGAAAGAAATGAGAAATGACAAAATTCCACACATGAGAATGTTTCGGTTTTCATTCTTCATCTCAAGAACAAAATACCATTTGAGATTTATTTTTACGGGAACATATTTATTCCACGTCTAGAAAATTTTCAGAATCTTTCCAGATTTTCACGACATGTAGAAGCAAAGTTACCACGAAATATTGGAAAACGCGCTTGTCCATTGTAGTGAACATCATCAGTCAGGGTGGTTGAGAAGTCTTATATATGGATATATCATCAAGGCCAATGTCTATAGCTGTACCTTGGAACTGGAGGCCTATTTGACGGAGATGCCTGGAATTCCTATTCTCGGTAGTACGCGTCTGTAAAAAAACTTTGGTGAAAATTGGTGTTCGGAAGACCTGACCCTCCCCTTGTTAAATCCAGTATGTCTAAATCTGCCACAGTTATAACAGGGTCTGACATTAATAATCTCATGAACTTTGTAGCTCTGGTTCCCTATGAAGATTTTTTTGTTAATCTTTCTGATATATTCATATATTTCTGAGAAAACCCCCATCAAAAAAGTATTGTTATCATTTTTCTTGTTATTATATGAGCATAGGGCTGTACCTCTAGCTTGCAGCTAGTCAAAGTTCCTGTTGTTAATGTCTTGTTCCAATAAATCAATATCCATGTTCATTGTCTCCTCTATCTCAACTATTTTGATTCTAGGCTCCATGAGACCTCCTTTCTGAACGCTGAAGCTTTTATTGATTTCCTCCTGGAGTAAGTTTTCAGCAGCGACTGCACTATCCATGTTTTGTACAGTTTATCAACACCTCATCACTCTTATGTATAATCTTGCTCATTCTTGAAGTTGTGTCTCTTTACGAGGTAGTGTTTCACTACTACTCCAATCTTAGCTTTCTCACTCTGATTCATCTGCTTGAAAATGATTCGAGGAACTCTTTTTGGTTGTAGATAGCTGATATTGTGATCACTTCAGCAAGAGACCTTTCTTGAACATTGTTACTAATTCTTTGACAAACAAGGAGCTGTTTTAGTGAAGAATTTTCGTCTTGTAGTTCATATTTCAGTTGCTTCAGGAAAATATTCCCTGTAGACAGGCTTCGTAGTTTTGTTGTGTCTCCATCCACTATTACTCTACTTAGGTGACTCTTTCAAGCTTTTCTGTGATACCTCGTTGTAGATTTCTTGTCTTAATTGACCTTTCAGGCATAACTTGTTCTGTGACAGAAGAACTCTCACATCCTCATCCACTGTGCATTCCTTTGATTTGGAGGTTATGCCCATGTCAACATGGCCAGGACAAATGACCAATGCATCAGTTTCTCTGATTGTGTTATTAAAACTTGCAAAATCAGTGGCATAATAATCTCCGTCGCAAATGAACATACAACCACATTGACTCCTCGCTCTGGGTGACATATGAACTTCTTATCATCCCCCGGAACGTCCGGAGGTTCTTTTTCTCCCCCTATCTTGGTATATGTATATATATATGTGTATGTACATATATTGTGAATGGTGGGATAAATTCCCGTTACCCTCCAGCAGAGTGCGATACCTAGAATTTTGTAATCATGAGGTGCTGTTTCTAACTGCTGCTGCATGAGGTTGAAGCGAGGCATCAGCATCAGATGACAAGTCGAAGATTTGATAGAGAACATAAAAAGATATTCATTGTCTCGAGAAGAGACAGGATGCATCGAGTGCACAAAAGGGCACGAACACGGAGAGAGCGAATCGGACGCAGCCCAGGAGAGAGAGAGAGAGGAGAATTGTCGAGCGGTACTCACAAAAATGATTGGTGACAATGGATATCGCGCCATTGATGATATTGGCCGCTCGGATATCGACGACGGGGTACCTCAGGATCGGTCAAACAGGGCTGGGCTCGTCGACGGCGGCACTGGATCGGTCGCTTGGAACGTCCTCGGCGAGCTCCGACCAGGAGTCGCGTCGCGGAAAATGGAAACGCGCGGGAGCTGATATTGCTCCGAAAGCGAACTTCTGCTCGTGAAGATGAGTCAGACAAGTCTGATTGATGCGTGCGTGGACACAGGTGAGAATTGGGCTGGACGCGAGAGACGCAAGAGGCTGGACGCGAGAGGCGAAAGGAACGATGCCGAATCATCCGATGGCTCGCGACTCGCGGATGAATTTTGGCTATGAAACGACTTCTCTCTCTCTCTCGCTCTCATGTACTTACCAGCTTCCTCCTCGGATGCTCGTGCTTTAGATGTAATTATGATTAGTACATTATGATCATGGAACGAAAGAGAGAGATGACGGTTAGAAAATCCTCTCAATCGTTACACCCCTTCCCAGACCTTGGCCAGCCAAATGGCCTCCCAGCTCGAGGAAGATTCTCTCTCTGTCTGGACCATTGAGGAACAGAAAATGTCCGAAATCAACGTAGACAGCTACTGAGAGTGGGAGACGTAAAACATTGGAAAATGAGTGATAAATCGGAATCAGACGGAGAATATATCCTCAATTACGAAATGATTGAAATTCAACAAATTTAAACAAAACGCTTTATTTTTCTCTGTACAGTTAACGGCTTCAAACTAAGCACTTATCCACTCTTCATCAGAAGCAATAATTCGTACAAGATATTCAGAATCTCACTGTGAATCGTAACAATGGCAAGATTTGTACTGATGAGACTTACGCTCATTGCTTGACTCATTATACGTCAGAGGAAAACGTGATTCAAGACTTAAATTACCAGGATACATCCCAAAGGGAAATTTGACCGAAGTACCACTAAATTTATGATTGAAATTTGTTTCAACGAACTGTTCAATTCTACAATATAACTGCAAATAGCATGAATTTGCTGTAAATAAGAATTTTGCTTACGAAGGAATGAAATACTCAAACTCGTGAGTTTTCAAAGATTCGATTGCTGATTAACATACGAATTTTGATTGTTAACGAGTGAAAGGGATTATCTGATCGTGTGATGATCTAATTCTATAAATGATTCATTTTCTCACACTCTAAATTCATCCGTCCATTCGTGACAAAAGTGCAGTTCGGCCGAAAACCTAGTAACGTACGTGATTTGGATTCAATGTAAATGATACTCAGCAAAATTGGAATAGAACACAAATATTAACTTGAATTCAGAAAAAGTTCAAACAAAAATGAAAGAAATTTGGTTGATTAAACTGGTAAACTAAATCGGTCTACTGATTCATTTCCCCCTTTGAAGGAGAGCTCATTTCGAGTCTTGCAATTTTGAATTTCCCAGCCATACACATTTGGGCGACGCAAAATCGAACGGACACAACGACACACCGAGTGAGTTTCGCGCGCCTACATCCTCCGTTGTCCATCGATGAATCTTCCACTGGAACTATGTCGATCCTCAGCTTCGGGCAGCGATCCACGCACATCATCCTCTCGCACGGGTTGCTCCGGCGCCTGGATCTTATGTACCTCCTTTCTCATGGACCAGTCTCTCGTTCTGAGTTGGTCAAATTTACACGAAGTGTTCGAAAAGATCGTGGAATTCTCCCTCGGAATATTAGGAAATGCTTTGGAATTTGAGCAAAATCGATCCTTTTTGAGTTCGAACGGAATGAACGGCTAGCGTCTTTCGAGGTGGACTCTAAACAATTGCGTCCGTCGGACGACTCAGTCTGCGTAGAGAACATGGTCCGGTGCAGTGAGCCACGATCGAGGGGTTTATCACGATGATAATCGCTCGATGAACGCGTATTCTCGTGGGTACTCATTTGGATACAAGCCGCTGCTCGCGGGCGCACGCCAGCGGTCACGGGTGACCGCGTGCAACGCGGGCAGTGGCGTGTATCCGAGCAAGCAGCGGCACGTATCCGAGATCAGCCGGAAGTATCGACGAGTGTAGCGAGCAGCGCGGCAGCGCGGCGGATGCGAGCGCTCTATAGTTTCTGCTAGGCGATCAAATCAACTTTTACGTTTCTTACAGAACCATTTTCACATTGATTGCTCACAGACCCTACGTGAATATTCCTTCATCATGGATAAAAAATGGTCTGATACTTCACCTTTGAGCCCCCAAACCACGAATACGCAGGCGTCCGTCGTTAAGGAATTCGTATTTTGAATGAAAGAGAACAACTGTTTCCTTTATTGTGACTCAAGTTTCCTGGATAATATCATATCAAACATGAGCATTGTTTCTCGGAAAATTCAATAGCTTTCAGAATATCATGAAGACACTGTCGAGTAAAACTCATTCTTATGTAGATGCTCACGAGAAATTGACCACGAGAAGATATTGGAAAAAGTGGAACCACAAAAGTCAAGAAGCGCAAGAGGTATGCCACTTCACGGCTCCCAACCACGTGCGGCATGATGTACTATTTCCAAAAGTCCCAGCAAATACTTCACTCGACTCTTGCCCTTGCAGAGCGAGACACCTCAGATCGCCAATTTAATATCTGCGCATCTCTCCGCTAGGTGGACTCGCGTAAAGTTGACCTAGTTATGAGAGTGGGATTATTCAACATACTACCGTTATCCATTGCGATCATTCGGATGAGTGCTTTGCCATACTGGGAATGAGATAAACTCGCTCTATTTGCGGAGTACGAGCTGAAAGATCTGTGTGCATTATATCTCAACTATACCAACGTTGTCGATGTCGTGAGTTGAATTGCGCGAAAATATCTGGAATCCTGTACGAGATCCTCTTCACGGCGTACACGAGTGGTAAGTGGTCGAAACTCTCCTTAGAATACTGTGATGTTTCTGGTTCATATGAGATGACTATCGGCAAAATGACACGAGGCTCCTGCGATAGACGGTGATGAAGATGCAGGCTTGGGAGATGGTATTCTACCCGCTGAGCACGCTTCAGCCATAGCTCGAGCCATAGTGTGCCCATCACTTTTAGCTACCTAAAACCAATCCATGTGTACATCATTATCTTCAAGGAAAATGAGTAAAACGTGATAAACTGTTCCAAACCAAAAAAACGCGATGAAAAGCCCACAAAATTATGGGTCTATAAATACTTAACCCGCTGATTTCCCATGTCCACATATGTGGACAAGCACGTTTTCTAATATTTCGTGATAATTTTTGTTATATGTGTCATAAAAATCTGGAAAAATCCAGAAAATATTCTAGACATAAAAAAAATATATTGCCACGAGAGTTGCTCCCAAATAATGTTCGGTTTTTGAGGAAAAAAATAGAAACTGGGAATTTCTCGAGCTCAAAATGTTGCCATTTCCCATACTTCTTACACTAGTTACGCATTTCGGTTCATGCGAGGGTTCATGAGAAGAGTTTCCTTTTTGGTATTTCACTATCACAGGGCCTATTCAAGCACAGATTCAGGACGAGAAATTCACACTCAGTCATTCTCATACGAAAAAATATTACATTTAGGTCGGTAATATCACTTATCTTCCGAGACATGAATAGGGAATATGTGGAATTTTCAAGCTGTACTATCAAATAACTTTTCTTGCAATGAAGTATTCTGTAGACTGTTATTGATCGACTCTGTAGTTAATAATCGCTACGATAACTGCCCTTTCGATATGAGAATCAATCGCACGAACTCGGCTCACAAGGATAGGTCCCTACCTCCGAGGAACGGATTTGTCTGGAACTCTACACTGAGAGCAGAATCCGGTAAAGCCTACCCAACGCCTCCAAGCGTCGATCGCTTCGTCTGCTAGAGTAGCGCTTGCTTTGGGACCCAAGCACTCTACCTTGTGACTTTCGTGACGCGACCTCCCCGTAGCTAACCTCAAATCACGAAACTTGAGAATTTTGTTCGTTTCACTCTTTACAGTTAATATCGAGGTGGCTAACACGACTATCAGTCTCAGAAACAATTCACGCAGCCAATTCACCCCACCCGATCAGCATCTTACGACGGGGAATTGTACATCCCCTCGCTCAATGTTTACATCGCAGGCGAGTGCCGTGGCCGAGACGAGTCGCTTCAAGACTCAAGCAGATTCTGCTTGGGTCGCGGAGCAAATGCTGCCGAACACACACCCACTTGATGCGTTAGGTAGTGGTTGCTTGGGTCCCCGGCTCTAGCTACCGGATTTTGCTCTCAGTGTAGGAATTTGCTTTTCCTGGTGAGGAATAGAGCTATCCCAAAGGATTCTGTCTAATGGGCGCTCTGATCTGAGAAACAGCCAAATACATTAGCATTGTTGGTATACCTATATATGAGACAATCCCGCGAACCTTCCACTTTGGGCCTCGGAAAAACGAGAAATTTTTCTGGAAAAACACATGCTTGATACAATTTTCAGGTGCTTTCTACACCTCTACATAATAGAAATTTATATGTGCCACTCATTTCCTCGAGGAGTTTTTTGAGGAAATCGATGATTTTGAAAAACTCCATGTTAATCAATACGTGGGTCTTAAGAAGTACAAGAAATTTTTCCGGTATATTTTGTTCCCTATTCAATTTCTCTTAACTACATTTACTCATGTCTGTTGGAAAGTCATTGACTAGAGCAGTTTTGAACTATGATTCGATCAAATGTCAGCATATATCCTGCATTTCACAGAAAAATGGATTTCAAAAAACCTTTATTAGAGCGCTAGCATCGAAAGACGAGCGGATGCGACCTTGAGCCTTGTGCGGTTACCTAACTGTTGTGTTGAAAA
>JAPYYZ010001416.1:0-16613 GCA_030522705.1 Eretmocerus eremicus
AGATATACTAGCAATGCTAATGTCTATGGCTGTATCTCTGTCCAGAGTGCGCATTTGTCAGCAATACTTGGGATTCTTCATATACTAGGTGGTACGAGTGTGTAAAAAAAGTTTGGTCAGATTTGGTGACCCGAAGGGTGTGGTCTCCCCTTGTTAGACAGTGGTCCCCTCAGGCTTCCGTAAAGATGACTCATGTGTTATCGCTGAGAGGTATTGCAGATACCTGCGCAATCGACAATCGTATTGAACTCTATAAAGGGTTATTCACAAAGGTCATTCACATTCACACCTTGCACACATCCGCGCGCCATGGCGCGCGTTATTAAATCTAGAGTTATCTATTATCGCAGGAATTTGGAAAAGAATTGATTTTTCCCGCCGAGAATCCAAAAATGATGAGTTCTCTCTTTGAATAAAGAAATCTAGTAATCGAGAGGGGTATTGAACTCCAAGGTGCAAAATCGTCGAAGTAATATTTTCTGTCGGATTTAGTAACGAGGGGAATAGTCAAAAGTTGAGTATTCCGAAATTTCACAAACTCACCAGCTGATGATGGAGATTCGCTCAAAATTCACGCCTTACTGTCGCCGTAAATCATGACGCTGCTCCAAAATGGGCGCTTGTCCTCCACCCCAAGACAAGCAGGTCGTGCGTTGATTCAATAGACACTGTTTTTAGCTCTGATCCTGGACTCTTACATAAGGTGGCCTGCACGATAACTCATGGTCACGAGGGAAGCAGCAGATCTGATACATATACAAGGTAGCGCGTGATCACTCCGTCGTCGTTTGCTTCGCTAATGCACGACTATCTCCGTCAAACGCAGCTCGTTCTATCCACTAGTCCGATTGCCGTGCGAATTACGATCGATACAACACGAATTATGATCAACCACACTTAATTTTTTGATGTTCCCGAATGGTGTCTACAGCCGCACTCTGGAACCTAGCGAGAAATCCACTCGACCGCACTTGACCATGACTCGGCAACGACTGCTTTGCTCTGACGGGACTAATGGCTGCTCCTTGAGCTGCTCCGGTTGCTCCAAAATCATTGCGCGTCACTCTTGGATACGAGACGGTCGCATCCAAATACGCATACTCGGCTACAGCCTGAGTCATGCTTCATAGAAGTATTTGGCAGATTATAAGTGAATGGCTTTCAGAAAGTCGGGCATTCTCCTCAGAAGATCTTGGTCAAATCTGCCGCCCTTGGATTATCGCCCGCCTGTTCTCTCTCTCTCTCTCTCTCTCTCTCTCTCTCTCTCTCTCTCTCTCTCTCTCTCTCTCTCTCTCTCTCCCTCTCCCTCCCAGCCGTAAACTTCCAACTAGCCGGGTGCTCTCTTGACCGGCTCTCTCGACCCTGCTTGTTGTAATTAATTCGCGTGATCTCTACCGATTAAAGCGAAACGTTGCAGCGCGCATCAATATATATAGTAGCTGATTGTGAGGCGTCCGCAATTGCATTTATGCGCAACGGAGAGAGATGGATGAAGGGAGGAGTTGTGAAGTGAGCCGAGACCAGAACGAGGCTAATTGAGCATTTCCTGTTACAGATATTGACGAGTGCGCCTCTGCAAACACTTGCGGCTCGAACGAGCTCTGCCAAAACCTCAGAGGCGGATTCAGATGCAACGCAATCAAGTGCCCGACCGGCTACATCCGCGATATGCAGAGGAAAAAGTATGCCTGCTCAAGTGCTCTTAATGAGACTTCTAATTCTCTTATAAGCCCACCCGATTAATGGATATGAGCTATTTTGATTTCATCATGTCACGACAAAGTTGAGCTTGACGGAATATAATTGAAGATATGCATTCACTGAGGAGAGTGACGAATGTCGATTTCCAAGGAGTTCGAAAGTATAACTCGGAAATTTACAAAATCCTTAATAAGTGGATAAGTCATAGTGGGAAATCAGCTTTTTGCACTATTTGTCATAAGCCATCTTTCGAAGAATTTTTGATACATTTTGTTGATTGTTCTAATATTTGCTCTGAGAGACCAAAGATTTTCATTGTATCTTATAAAGCTGTCGCAGACGAGAATTCCAAGAACAAGACTTCTGCAGAGTGTATCACTGCAACAATCATAGAATATTGTTGATAAAGTATTGTTCTGTAACCTCTAATTGTACATGACGCCACGGAGGATTCTCCCTACTAGCGTATTGTTTTACCCGAAGAGAGAGGAAGGGGTGGAGAACCACGTACTTCTATCTTTAGAAGTGAAAAATTACTTCATAGCGTTATGACTTAGTGCGACTAAAACTCCACTCTTACTCCCGGGCCCGATCGGAAAATTGACGCTTACAATACTTCGTGCGTGAAATTGTCATTTTCACAGAGATTTTTTACTTTTACTCATTGTCAATTGTCAAAAATAGCACGAGTGTGGGGTGTATCGAAACATATTTTTTGACATTCTGTGCTTAAAAGTTCTCTTTCCGTACAGTTTGGCAACTTTCGCCCACAGATTGTCAGAAAATATAGTTCGATATACGGGCGTAAAAATCTATTTTTCGTCCTCGTGGCCAAAAATCGATGCTTCGGGGGTCGATTTGGGGCCCTCGGGGCGAGAAAAAATGCCGGATCGGGTTTCGCACGACCATTTTGGGTCCGAGGGACTGGCTTCTCTCTCAGGGCCCGAAATGGGTGTACACAACCCGGGTTGAAATGCAATATTTTGCATCCTCCTGGTGATTTCGGCCCTCACCTGCGGCTCGAACCGGAAACTCATCTCTTGAATGCAAAAATGAGTTTTTACGACCTTGTATCGAAATGTACTATTTCCACCGTGCAAAAAAGTTTCGTTTTCAGTACTACTATACTAGTCATAATATACTTACTTCGAGTCTCGAGCGTAAAAGCTTCCGCTTTTCCATGACAATTCAAACACTCGCGTTCGGCTTGGGCCTTAAATAATTACTCGAATTGGCGAAACCAGTTTCTCCACACTCGTATCGAAGAATGGTCTGTAGTTACTCTATCGTGTTGTCGAATCTCGCGTGGGGCTGATTTGTTCAATTTCGACCTCGGAATTGCTCTAGAAAACATCTCTAGCCCTCTTGTTCATCACCTTGAAAATAGTCGTGTGCTCAAGAAATAGCAGCCACCTCAAATCAACTCAGTCACCCAAATCCCCTGACTAAATCTCATCATCACCCTCGTTACGCCTCCAACTCCTACCCCAACTAAAAAATTCAAATGGTCCACAGTCGGTGCGTGCGAGAGTCGCCGTACTGCCCCGTGAACGACCAGGCCTGCTTCCAGCGTCCGGCCCACTACACGTACAACTACATAGCGATAGTGTCGATGTACCCGATCCCGACGAGCAGCGGCCAGGTCGAGCTGTTCACGATGCGAGGAGCCTACCAGCTGGCCGGATCGACCGTCACCTTCGGCCTCTCTTTCATCAACGCGCGGGCTCCCCCGAACGTTCAACCGGCCACCGAGCACTATTTCGCCCTGAGGAGGCCCTTCCCCAGCCAGGCAGTGCTCGTGATGACGAGGAGTCTGCAGGGACCCCAGGACATCGAGCTCGAGTTCTCGATGGAGATTTACGGGCCGGACGGGTCGTTTGCAGGCAGCGCCATCGCCAAGGTCTTCATCGTCGTTACCCAGTATGAATTCTGAGCTTTGGGTTTATCTCTCAATAAATTTCTTTGAGCGACTCGACGCTCGACTCACTCGAATGGAGTGAATAGTCACTCGAAGAGATTTAGACAGTGGGTTTCCAAGATGCTTTTGAGATGCGAGGGTGCAACTCGCGTGAAAGTATCGGAGGTACAAAGACAATGTCAGTTTGAGAAAGTGGATTGGAGAGGTTGGAAGGTGTTTCACTCGATCGATTTTTTGTTACGGAGCACTTTTTGGGATGGGTTAGTGACCAAGTATTGCTGATGCCTGTAGACTAGGCTATTCTAGACCATTCTGATCAAGTATCGAGTTTATTTCGACGTTCATTTTGGATAGTCACGCACACTCGTTCTTCATTCGATTCAAAACAATAAACCACATTATTTGGATTTAAGGGACTTTGCCGATCGTAATGATGTTCGTTTACGGTATAATTCTAGAATAGTGGGGTCACTTTCTTAATCGGTTTTATGAAAGAAGACAATTCAAATTTTTCACGGTGTACTAAAAATGATGCCCTGTTGAATCGAATTCATTGCGCAAGTTTGAATAGAATCACGGGTGACGAAAAATTTTAGTGAAGCGGCATAAAAGACATACAGTCAATCAGAGCGCGATATCCAATTAGTTTCGGCCATCTGCTAAAATCACGCCATGAAACCTCCCCAAAAACTGCAAGATCTCACTACGATTCATTTTTCAATTTTTCTACTTTTGTTTGAGTCCGAGATTGAGGTAAGTGACATGACGATGAGTCTGTAATTTTATTAAAATTTCAGAAGGAACAATAAAGTAGAGATGTAAGGAATTTTTGATCATCGCTGTGTTGTAGACAAAAATATAGTCCGCTTAGAATAGATTCTAAAAATGATACTTTTGGAATTATAAATTGTACACAATATCAGAGTACGGCCAGTATTTGCAACATGTAATCCTTGTGCGCGATCTTACTTACGTATAAATCATATATCGAAATAATTGATGATTGTTGAATGCCAAGAACTAAAATATAATTCTTTGTGCATCCATGCTAGCTGCTACAAATAATATATATGTCCTCAGAAATATTCGAAGTTGGGAATCCTTGTCCGACTATGATATTACGATCTTACGTCAGCCGCCGGAGTAACTGACACTGAATACTTGATCGGTTTTGAGTGAAAAAACATTGCAGAATGAATGGGAAAAACTATTGCTCCGGTCAGAAGATCGGAACGTTCGCTTCTTGTCGAACTCAGTCATTTACGATCTAATAAATTATCGTGGTAATTTTCGTCGGCCGAAGAAATTATTCATCATTTTCAGCTGACCATCGAAAAGTACTCGAATACGAGATTTTTGGAGGATGCGGGACAGCGCAACTTCTTGTGTTGACCATTTGATCCAGAAATACGTGTGGAAGTTTCGGGGGGCATGTTCTTCGGGATTCTAAATCTCATTGAGTTTGAAAATCCTAACTCTTGATTCGAACATCCATTTTCCATAGGATTCCATACAGTCTGGTCGAACGTCGACCCAACCATGAAGCAACTGTTTGAAATCATCTTTCGATGCTCAATTCTGCAGTGATTGGGTGATAGAGTTTCGATGCCAAATGGACACTATAGATTTTGTACATATGAGAAAGGTGTTTCATATTGAAGTAATTTACACTCGATGTATACCGATATACCCATTCTCTAGCGGGTGTACTCACGCATAGTAGCTATTGTATATTTAGGCCATATCCCTACCGAGGAAGGCAGCATGATTTTGACGTCTCGTTTTCATCCTTGCTTGCAACCTCAAGCTGCTGAAACAAAGTCTTGGGGAAGGGGGGGGGGGTGTTCAAGCGAGGCTTGAGCATATTATATCAGAGCGCGTTCGGCGACCCATACGCGACTTTTTTTTGTATCACGGAAGGAAGCCGTAGTTCTCTTATAGTTGCCTCAATAAAGCTCCCCGAGCTGTCCCTGCATCGGGGCACGAGGCAAAATCCGAGGAGCGGCACGTGGCTGGCCTGAGATTCAAAAGCTTCCATCGCCTCTCCTCTTCGCTCTCATCTCAGTTCGAAGAAAACGTGAGTATAGTTTTCTGCTCTTTTGCAGTGGGAATCTCTCTTGGAGATGTATACAAAAGAGCACAATCGTCTCTTTAGACGCAAACTAAAAATCATTTTTAGAGCAGGCGTGTGTCAAATCTGTGATCAAATTTAGGTATGCCAGTGTTCTCTCTGGACTCGATTGTACCTTGCAGAGGCGACCGAATATCGATCGCGTCTCCAGGCTGTAAATCACGTTGCGTGTATCGTTCGCAAATTTGAAACAAACTTCCTTCGTCACAGTACAGGAGACGAGAGCTGGAAACATGCTTGCTCGCGTGAGAACACAATTTTCTGTTATTATTCTGAGCGAGTCGAATAAGTATTCAATGAGTGGTGAGGAAATCCAATAATCGTTATTTCTCGCTTCTCGAATAATCGCCTTTCCACGTCCGTGAGCCTATTGATAACTACTATTAATTACTACTATTGATAACATCTATCACGATGACTTCTCAAATCTTGATCCACTTCAAAGCTCGGCATTGAGCTGGAATTATTCTGAAGAATATGCCTGACTATTCGAATATTGAAGCAGTGCATAAAAGGAGCGATATTCGTAAAATTATGAGCCGAGGAAGCTGTTCCTGCGATGTTTACATTTTGGCGACGTGTTTACATCCTTGGTAGTCGGGCCAGAGTTGCCGCCATCGTATGGAAAAATATTCAGATGCAATTTTTTTGCGGAATCCCCTTCGGAAGACCCTCCTGATCACGAGAGTCCATGTTGCCGGGCGCAAAACGCGTAACAATTTGTTTAAGTCGAATTTGTTTAGACAAATTCAAAAAATTAACAATATTGACTTGAAACTTTTTATACTAGATGAATTGGCCTATTTGAAATAAAAAAGATCTCTTGTCATTTTTTGCGCAAACGCATTGTTCTCGAGTTATATATAAGCCTTTGAAAGTTGAAAAAACGCGAATTTTGCGACTTTCAGCGTTGAATAAGAGCAATAACAAAGTGAAAAACCAATGTTGCCACCGTTCAGAGGAAGCGCTCGTTGCGCGCAACGTATGTGAAGAAGCTTCATGAGCACGATTCTCGGAATTCTCCTTGTTAACGAGACGAATCAAGATCTCATCAGTATTCTCGATTCGAATGCTCGCGGGGCAATTTACACGATGTTCATCGATTTGTCATTCTTTCAGCGTCTACCGATGCGAGTGATTTGATATCTAAATTAATGATACAGAAACGAAAAAACTAACCCTCGAGCGGCACGTGAATCACTCATTCTTCGATTATCCGAATGGAGATGTGGTTTCCCAAGTTGCAACTGGGCTATAGCTCGACTATAGTCCATCCAGCCAGCTATAGATTCTGTAGCGAAATCATTTACGGTGTGAAGTGTAATCAAATAATTGTAAAGGCACATTAAATTCTATAAGTGATGTACACTGTCCAAGCAACTGTAAAACATCGCAGCCAAACGCGCGAGTCTATGATAGTAAATATAAATGATCAAAATAGAAAGTATGAAAAAAAAAAAACATATCTCAAGGGGGCAAGTACTTATGATTGTAAGAAGTATCTCGAGCCTGTGAAAGGCTCGAGAGGAATTCGAAACTTCATTTGTAGGAATGCGATTCCTCCATCGAACGTGGGCGAGGATGAACGGTAAGCCCATCGAATGGCGGTTTCTCAGCCCTTGAAGGGACGCGAGCTCGATGCATCTCGCAGGCACAACTTGATTCTGCTGGAGGCACAGGTTGCCGCAAAGGAGATCATCGTGGCTGAGAAAGAGAAGCAGCTGCGAGCTTCCGAAGCTGAGTGTGAGAGGTATAAAGTGAGGATAAGGTCTTTGAAGGGGATTGACTCAACGTCACACGAAGGACAGTGGCAGCTTAGGTTCCTTGTAGCGACCATCTGAGGCAGCCAGGCGGCAGTTAAGCGAGCCGATAGCTAGTCACAGCACCACAAGCATGGCACAACCGAATTCACCCTTCGTCAAAGTCGAGATGAATCTGGAACAAAATGAGCGTAGTTTAAAAAATGCTTTTTTCTTCGTCAATTGAAGCCTGGTGAGGATAGACGTGTTTGAGGGCAACTCGCTTGAATTTGCGGGCATTGGGTCCGATTCTGATCTTTTGGAGATTTTTTGTCTTTCCTATTGCGATTCTCTGTGGGGTTTTGTCGTATGAACTGTGGGATGCTTCTTCCCAGTAAACAAAAATGATAGTATTATCTCCAATTCTGAACATTGATAGTACTCAGCATTTCATGAGATCGCAACCCCTAAACACGCCCAAACTTCTTAGAAATCAAGCGATAGTATCATCTGAGAAAAATCGCATTACCTAGAGGGAAGAATAACCAGCCAAAATTGCATGAAATGTGTCCATCTTATTTGGGAGACATGAGAATTTGTTTATACTCGATTACGCAAAAGATATTTTGAGAGATGTTTGGATCAAGTTTCGCGAGAACCAGTTGTCCCTAGGATAAGGTACTTTAAAAGCTTATGTAAATTTGCCTCTTTCGCTCGGAAAATTTTACATATCTGTGAACCAAACTTTTTTTCGAGAATTTACAGTGGCTTTAATATTAAAAGAAGTATAAATGTCTGAAGAAATTCTGAATATGTGGACTTATGAAAATTATAATCCCACAAGAATCATTTCCACAACTATTTTCAATTGCTTGCTAGAGCTAACAATCACGCAATTTTTTCAACCCCTTGGACTTTTGTATCTTCGTCTCATTTTCGGTAACCATTTCCAGTTTTGACAGGAAACATTTTTTCTCATGAACCCAAAAGAGCGTATGTCAAAGTGCTATTCGAATTTGACTTGTTGTGAGATTCATCCAAGGTTCCACCCCCCCCCCCCCCCCTCCCGCCGTCACAAATTGTTCTGCGTGTTTTCCGAATGAAGATTCTAAAGCAATTTCTGAATCTCCATAAGAGACTTTCGTGGGGTGCGCACAATTTTGACTCGATGACGTAGACGAGTAGATACATGATATCCAAATGGCAAAAGTATTGATCGTGGTGTCACGAAGCGTGTGTCGTGGGTGCGAAAAATTTTACCCCATCTTTCGTTTTCTACTCTTTATATCCTCTACATTCTATTGTTGCTCAGTGTATTTTTCATCTTTGTTTCCAGGATTTTGAATTATTGAAATAAGAAGCATTATACCGGTTAAACCCCGCCCTGCGATTAAAGTCACGAACGTGAAGCCGATCGTCACAATTTCACGACAAGTTTGTGAATGAATTTTACACTGGAAGTCCCAATACTTGTTTGAAGTGTTCGACAATTATAACTGGATCACACTCTATTCCAAATGAATGCGACGAAGAACTGTAAGATTTTGAAGATAAGAGCTTAGTTATTCAGGATGAAAAGATCCTATTGCTATGAAAGTTTTAGGCCGATATCTATATGCATGGCATGCAGAGATCATATAACTATTGGTCAATTGGCTGCTTTAGCCCCCGATAGCTATCAGATCAGGCTGATAGAATTTGTGTTTCCTAATTTCCCTGTTGAGCTCAAATTTTTTGGGTATGGTAAACTTTTGTCGCGGTAGAATCTTCCCTCGACTCGCCGTGGCTCGCGAGATAAATCTCAACTCAAATCTTACTGACCGTCCCATAGCTATCAGACTACTTAGGTGGACAGCTATCAGCCTGAAATCTCTATCGGCTTACCGCACGGATCACCAGAAAACTTCGCTTTCACATCGAAATTTGAATCAACCGATTTTTTTTCCCATGTGCTTTTTACGGCGGTCTCGGTGGTTCGGAACCCACCTTAAACTGTAGGTCCGCCGCACTGAGGTGAAATCGGTATAGTTGGCAGTTGTTGACGCGCTGGTTGAGCGTAACTCAACCCCACGTACATGGGTGCCGTCTGGATAGAGCTCAAAAAGGCAGGTGCCCAGAGGTACAACTAAGAACTTATATCTTCTTGCACGAATTGAGACCGCCGCGCCGTGGCTCAGTGGATCTAGTCCTTGGTCTCCCACGCGGAAGCCCAAGGTTCGATTCCCGGCCGGTACCACTGAGATTTTTCTCATGTGCTTTTTACGGCGGTCTCGGTGGTTCGGAACCCACCTTAAACTGTAGGTCCCCCCCACCGAGGTGAAATCGGTAGCTGGCAGTTGTAGACGCGCTGGCTGAGCATATCTCAACCCCACGCACCTGGGTGCCGTCTGGCTAGAGCTCAAAAGAGCAGGTGCCGAGATATAAAATTAAGAACCTATACCTTTTCCTGTTTCAAGTGTTGTCTTGATCTGTCGACATCTTTGTTTCGACATTAATCTCGCATCAATTTAAGCAAGCATCACCGTGAGGAATCATCTTCGCATTCCATCTTCATGTAAGTGAGTTGACCTGCGTACCAAACTTGTATAAGTCGAATTGTCGACTATTGTCCGCCTTTACAATTACAAAGTCATTTTTTTTAAAGGAACCTGATCTCAAACTTCGCCGTGCGTTCCATGTATTCGATGCTTGCATTATTAGGGCCGGAATATGGTGATCGTAAAACTGCATTGTGCGCGCTGTGATTTCTCATGCTCTATCGCGGAAGATTATATGCACGCAATTTTATTCTCGCTATCATGTCTCGATACTGAGAATATGTATAAAAAGATGAGTTGCTCGATATAACTTTTTAAATATTTGATGTATTATCCTTCAAGTCAAGAGCAGGTGAATCCCGTTATTAGCGGATGATGAATAAATACCGTTTGTCGGTGTTCGCAAATACGGCTACCCGTATTCGCGGATCGCGCAGGTCATCCGAAAAATTCCCAAGAATGTTCCATTTGCAATTTTGACAACACACAAATGCTTGAGATCATAGAGTTTATGTCGATGGATAACTTGCTAACTCCTGCAGACATGGAGCAGATCGATGTCAGAAGATTCTAAAAGCGCAGTTGGGAGTGATGAGGAAGAGTCAATATCTGGTGAATCGACACTTACTGTGAAGATTTTTGCTTGAATTGTGAATCATTTCAATGCAGATGCTGATCTAGTGTTTCAGTGCGATTTTACTGCATCACGAAGTTCAGAGTTACGTCGAGGCTGTGAAATTCTTCTACGAGATTACAAAGAAATTTGCAGAAAGACCTCATGCGGCCCATGAAACAAAGTCGACTGACAGATTCTTTGAATCCTGGTGTTTCTAAATGAGTTTTAATTTGGAATCTCTGTCCATTTTAGAGAGATATATGATCAGGATGGAACGCACACTCGAACGCACCCCACCCTATTCTCATCTGACCAACGCTTCTGCATTCGCGGGACATTTTCCCCGACATTTTCGGAACGTATCTTCTGCGAATGACGGAATTTGCCTGTAACAAAATCCATTCCAGAAAAATGCTTACCATTGGATTGACTTGCACATCATTATTCAATTCTTTATGGAGTACCCTGAAATTAGTAGTTGTCGAAACGTTGGTTTCTGCAGACCGAGTGATACTTTTCGGCCTGAGCCGCTTGGAATGACCAGAGGGTTCGAAAGGGTGTATAATACTATATAATTAACGGTGCGGTTGTTTTTACATAAGATGCAATGATATCTCGAACGTATGATAAGCTCGCAGCTGAGACGAGACTCTTCAGCACGAGTTCCGACTGACGACTATGTATCGAAGTTTTAAGCTGCGAAAAGTATCAAGCTGTACAATATCCGTATAATATTTGAGAACGTTTCGGAGAGAATTCCATTTTGTGCGGGCGCTTGAGTGAAAAGGTCGATCTCGTGGAACGGTATTTCGAAGAAAGATGCCATAAAGTAGCTCTGAACCGCGTCTCTTCCTTCCTCTTCGAGCCAACGAGTCTTGCAAATATCCGAAATCCTGGGATCAATGACCATTCGCTGCAGTGCTTATCGCGGGGAAAAATGGAAAGGTTGACCATCTCAACACATGAAGCTTCTCCAGGTATAGTCACGACTGCATCCCTTTGAATCTGCGAAATGATCGTGCGGTTGCCCTGCCTCTCGGCTGCGACTCATCTGGATGGGTAAAGCGGGCCGCAAGACGTGCTCGAAGGTCGCGCGCAGTGCGTCGTTCATCTCGTAGCAGGAAACAATGGTTAGAGGTACTGCCACGTTTTCCACCTCCTTTCATACCTGCTCTGTATTGGGCATCTGCATCCGCGATGGTCTGGATAAGTTGAGGAAGGGAGGCAGCTGCAACTTGGGCTGCGCAAGGAGCAAATCGGAGCACATGGCCCCACATGGCCCTCCTTTCGAACTCAGTCTGCTGCGGTTATTCTTCCACGCTGCATCGCGAGCTGCTAGTGCCTTTCCATAAACACTGCGTTCGTTTTCATACGCTCTACGCGCTGAACTCTACATCAAATTCAGCTGATCGTGTTGCGCGTACGTGTGCTGCACACAGTGATCCTCGCAGTGATTCATCCGGTTGTGTCATAGTGATTCACTTGGAGATCTTCAACGCTGTCATGATGGCTGCGAATACCTATCGCCGTGACTTTGATAGAGATGCTATTGATCTCGTAAGGGAGGCAATAGAACATAAAGACGTCGAGGCAGTGCGACACCTCCTCAATACTAAATTCGGCGCGAATCGGCAGTCCAACAGCATGTCCCTCATTCTGGCCGTTCGCAAAGGCGGTGTCGGGATTGTCAAGATGCTGCTGGACGCTGGAGTCGATCGAGACTATTACGAGATCTCGGATCCATTTTCGAGCTCGCGCCTACGAGATCTATCCACATATGTACGACACAGCCCTCTAGGTTTCGCTGTTTCTCTAGACAACAGCAAGTTACGCTGGAACATGGTCAGACTCCTGATTGAGAACGGAGTGAGCCCGAAGAAGGAGCACTTGTATCACGAGCCGGCCATTTGCAGAGCGGCTGGTCGAGGTGACCTTGAAATGGTCAGGTTTCTCTTTGATGCCGGTGCCGAGGTGAACGGTGCTCGGGAAATCACCATACCATCAGACAGGAGTCTCGATAGAAAAGCCTATACCTACAAAGATTATTCTCCTTTGCACGAAGCTGTTCGCTATCTCGATGGAGAGGTTCGAGTTGAGATGGTCGAGCTGCTTATCAAACTTGGATGTGACGTGAACGCCGTGAGACGAATTCAAGGGCTGACGTGCCTCCATCTGCTGAACGTAAAAAAATCAGGCAACCAGCAGGTCTGTAAGCTGCTCGTGGAGGCTGGAGCTAATTTGAACTGCCTGACCGGGCCTGCCTCGAATCCACGCGACAATTTAAAATTTTGGGAGGGCTTGACTCCGCTAGCTCTTGCAGCCGCAAATAGAGACATCGAGCTGATGAGACTGATGATAACTGCTGGCGCCGACATCAACCTTTTTGACAAACGCCTTTGTTCTCCTCTCTCCGTGAGTAATTTTTGATTTTTCCATCACAACTGCGATCTTCTCGGCGATCTTACATGTTTCACTACCGTATAAACTGCGAAGGTGGTTCACTCGTTGAAAAACATACAAATAAAATCCGCTTAAACTTTGCATACTCAAAAAATGTATCCATTCTGGAATTAACGAATTTTTTTCAGAATTTTTTACCGTCTCTGTATCGAGATATTAAGCCATCGATGTATTTAAATTAACGTAGAGAAAATTTAAAGATTTGCCTTCGAATTTGACATTCTTCTTGAAATATCTCAAGAACAAATAAATACTTAAATTTGTAAAAATGCTTGCTTGTTGAACTTGGTAAACCAAACAACTCAATTTTATGGAAATCGACTGTCTTCTTTAGGAGATAATGCAATTTGTTCAAAATTTTGTTGGAAACTCTACGAAAATGATACATGCGAGGAGAACCTCTAAGAGACATGTACGTAAAATTCCATCTATGTAGGTTGATCTATTCAATTAGGAGATATAGCTTTATCAAAAGTAGGAGTGGAATCTCACTCTCGCACACATATCTCCCTCTGTTTTGTCGAGTGAACCACCTTGAGCGATATTGAAGTAGACGATGCCTATTAGAAATGGACCCATGAAACAGTCTGATTAGCCACGAATCCGAAGAGTTGTTATAAATTCAAATTCAAATTGAGTATCTGAAACTTTGAAGTGATCACGTAAGGCCAGCCGCGGGCTATTCAACGTCTGACAGTCTTCATGACAATCATTCGCTAGTTCTAGAAATCAGAAAAATTGATAGAAGCCATAGAATCTATGCTCAAAATGGACTGCTGCACAAGTCAGTTTAATGGGATTCACTTGAAGATAGGCATGTGAAAGAAGAAGTATACGCTTAGGCTTGAATAAATACTTTTTCTCGTGTTTATCGAGTCGCTTGTAGAGCCGAGTGCCTTAGCTTATCAATAACGAAAGCGTAAGATGAAAACCGTGAGTCTTCAAATTTATTCGGCCGTACTTTCGTACGCAAACTTGCGTCCGCAAAAATGCACCGTGTAGTCCGGTCCTCTCCGCGCGCCGAGAAGTGGAAACTCGGTTCGCGCATATATACGATGCACGCGCGGAGAAGCTTTCGCGCACGCGAAGAGTTGACCACGCAGACGCTCGCCAATACCTCACCCAAGCAAACCGGGAAAATCTTCGCGCACGCGACTCGATCAACGCCCTCGCGCATGCGAGTTGAGAAACCCTTCATGTACGCAAACCTGAAAACTTTTCGGGTGCGCAAAAAATTGCAAGTGGGCCATCCTGAAAAACCTTCGCGGACGCGAAGAAGTTTTGCGGACGTGAAGAAGTTTAGCGTACGCGAAACGGTAAACTTTTTCGCGTGCGCGAACCGAAACATTGTATTCGCGTGCGCGAACTCGCTCACTTATCACGATGGACGATATGTAGTCAGAGAAATTTTTGCGTGCACGAAGCAAACATTGTGCCCGCGGACTGCAGATGATTCATCGCGCACGAGCCAAAGAATTTTTCGCGTTCGCGAGAATCACAGGTGGTCCAGCCTGGAGACTCTTCGCAGGCGCGAAAATGTAAGTACTTCGCGCGGGCGGATGATTATTCTTGCGAGCGGAAGCTCCCCCTTCGCGTAAGCGAACCAGGCTTCCACGTTCTGGCACGCGAAGAGAGCCGGTATCCGGTGCATTTTCGCGTACGCGAAGGTCGTGTACGCGAATGAATTGGTCCCAATCTGATGATTTCGTGAAGCGATGATGATGATGATGATGATGATATATTTCTCCAGACTCGGGAGTCTATTGCCTCGGTAATCCGCCCTCCTAACCGCACACCCAAGTTGCTCGGGCTCCCTCTTTCCTGGTTCGCAGGACATACATGATCTCATTAACTATCTCTTGGCCCCTAAGTATGCGAGGAAGCACTCCGAAGTCTCATGTTCTGGATGTGTGGGAGGAATCGACACCTCACATCCTGCTCCTTCGACATGATATAGCTGAGATTAATTGCATCGATCTTTGCAGTTTGCCGTTCGTCACTGTGATAAAAATGCTGTGCAGTTACTGTTGGATCATGGGGCTGATCCGAATGCTGCGGATAAATGGGGTACTAACATTTTGTGCGAGGCTGCGCAATTTTGCGATGGCTACAGCAACGCAACCTCGAACGCAGCGGACTATATCAAAATCCTGAAGATGCTCTTTAAAAACGGAGCGCAAATCCATCAAGAAGGGATCGAAATAAATGCGCTATTCCAATCTGTGGTTGATTCTGGGATTATAGAGGCCATGGACTTATTTTTTAAGAATGGCGTCACATTCGAAAATTGCGGTGTTTCGCACTTAATCTATCACTCGGCTCGAAATGCGAGAAAAAAATTTTTAAAATATTTATTGCGAAACATGCGCTACGACGTAGATAAATTAAATTACCAAGACCAGACAAGGGATACACCCTTATTTGCGGCAGTGTGTAGACAGCGACACCAAAACGTCAAGTTGCTTATAGAATGGGGAGCAGATGTGAATATTCCCTCAAAGACCACTCACGTCGATGAAAATGGATATATTAATCGATCTGTTGCAACGTCGCCGCTTTTTACGGCATTATGCCGTAACGATGTAGAGATGGTTGATTTACTTCTTTCCGCGGGTGCCAATATGAATGCAGATACTGACATTGGAGATTGGCATTTTACTCACTTTCAAGTTTTCGACCCCTCATTCCCAAAGATTCTGAAATCGCTTGTTGGCGAAGTCACATTACTTAAAAGCCAAGGATATTCAAGTACAAATAATGAAAATATTCTGATGGAAAAATGTGCAAATCTATATCCAGACGTTGAGAAACAGAGTGAAGAAGAATTAGATGCATTGAAAAATATTGTATTTTATGGACCAATGACCTTGTACGATCTTCTCCGGGGCAAAGATGTAACTCGTTACATTAAATATGATCACGTTATTGAAAAATTTGAGTCCCAAAGAGTAGTTGGGAATTTTCCAATTTATGGAAATCGATTAGAAAACACCTACTCATTGGCCAAAGCTAAGCGAAAAGTGATTGACCAAGCGATGATGAGACTGAATAGGATACTGTGCTCTCGCTTCTGCCATTACCCTGATATTCTCTGGATGATCATATCCCAGCTTCGACTGAAAGATTTGCACAATTTGCGCAATGTTCGATACAAGAAAGTTTGATACAAGATTATTGATATTTATCATTTTGTAATTGAGGGAGTAATCCAACATTTCAGCTAACTGTTAAAGTATTTTCTATTTTTTCGTTTACTTATGATGCATACTCTCGACTTTCCAATCATCTATAATATACAAAGGTATGGGCTTCCCATTTGAAGATACAGACAAGAACTCGAGCGTTGCAACTTTGCAAGTATATCTAATTATACAACTTCTTAACATGGGCCTACATAGGCAATGTTAATGTTCCTATAGAAGATTAGGGCGGGCACGCACTATAAATGAATGAAATGACAAAGTTCGATATCCTTTGTTTATTCGGCACGAGAGATTGAGGAGCGATCTCG
>JAPYYZ010001417.1:0-24032 GCA_030522705.1 Eretmocerus eremicus
GAAATACGTTTTCTAGATCGAGGCAAAGATAATCGAGCAGATGACGGTGATCTACCGGATAGTCGGCATCTGCTTGGGCGTGCCACCCGAGACGTTCACCTGGGAGTACTACGACAAGTCGAAGAACTACAACAGCGTTGGACCCGTGAGCGGGCTCGAGTTCTACGAGAAATACGTCAAGCCGTACTTCAACGTCGAGGAGAAGGTCTGCTTGGTGACGGACCCGCGCTCGACAAATCCCTTCGAGAAGCTCTACACGGTCGACTGCCTCGGCAACGTCGTCGGCGGCAGGCTCACCCTCTACAACAATCAGCCGCCAGAGTTGCTTATGAAACTCTGCGCCGAGAGCATAAAGAGCAACGAGCCCGTGTGGTTTGGCTGCGACGTGTCGAAGCGATTCAGCGGCAAAACCGGCATACAGGATCTCAAGGCTCACGATTTCAGTCTAATGTTCGGCACCGACGTCCAAGTCGTCCTGACCAAGGCGGATAGACTGCTGTACGGCGAATCATTCATGTCGCACGCTATGGTTTTCACCGCCGTTTCTTACGACGTAAGTGGATTTGAATGCCTGATTGTGCTCGAGTTTACGAGAGAATTTTGTATCTGTGACTTGGACGTACAGAAAGTAGATCATTGAATGAGCTTCGTCTCAATACGATGGGGTCATTTTTTTCGTAGTCATGAAGCGCAGCCAGACCAGAGTTGAAGATACTGAATGGCTCTAAAGCTTCAAAAAAAGTCCATCGACACGGCACAAGCTTATTGTGGTACCTACAAGAGTCTAATCCACACTCGCACAAATTTTGTTGCTTTTGACGGGTAGATTTCCATCAATGAATGGATGAATTCGACCTGTACTTTTGTTCCCACCAACGATCCGAGATGGACTCTTCCTCGGGAATCCGGTTTCAGGAGTTCTCTGTCAAATCAAAAGCTAGCGATTGTTCTGAATCGTCATTCATCCCGTTATTCACATAATACTCATGAAATTACAACTCATAGAAACTTGAAGTTCGATTTCATCAATATTTTACTTTACAGAAAGATGGCAAGGTCTCGAAATTCCGCGTGGAGAATTCCTGGGGTGAAGATAGAGGAGACAAGGGCTATCTTGTCTTGACAGCTGATTGGTTCCACGAGTTCGTTTTCGAAGCAGTGATTGATAAGAAACATGTGCCTGAGGATGTGCTAGCTGTTTATAATCAAGAGCCAATAGTCTTGCCTGCATGGGATCCAATGGGTACACTAGCTCAGTGATAGACTGCGAGACTTGGCATTTTCATGTGTATTAAGAACTTTTTGTAACAGGAAAAAGAAACACGTATCAAATTAATAAGAACAGTTTTCCTTGTGAATTTTTTATAAACAAAATTAGTACTTAAAGAAAATATGTTGTTTTGATTATCTGATGACATTGCTGCGGTATGTTATATCAATCACATTTAGCTCACTATTCAATATAAAAATTAAATCTTTAGGAGAATGTAATTCATCTTGATGGACTCCACAAGTTGGAGTAATAATTTTATCATTGATGTTGAGGATGTCATAGATATGTTGATGAATGCATTTATGAAGCATTTAAAAATTTTCAAATTTGTTATTTTAGTGATTTGTGTAAAACAAGGAAACGGGATTTTTCGAGATTTCTATGAGTATCATGCTATATATTAATAAAACAATACTTTGAAAAATAGAATATTCATTTGAATAAAGCTTCACAATA
This sequence comes from Eretmocerus eremicus, assembly GCA_030522705.1. Taxonomy (NCBI): domain Eukaryota; kingdom Metazoa; phylum Arthropoda; class Insecta; order Hymenoptera; family Aphelinidae; genus Eretmocerus; species Eretmocerus eremicus. The sequence goes on from JAPYYZ010001417.1 coordinate 1,730, forward strand.
ATTATTCAGAAATGTTATTTTCAAGATGTTCTCTTCCTCTTTTTTTTGTGACTATAACAGTATTTCAACTTTGCCCATACACCTTGGCACATTCTTTGTAACCTAATGTCTTTGTCACGAACTGCAAACTTATAAATATCTTCAATCATAGCTCGGCTAGTCCTATAACGACCCTGTTGCAGAAGACTTAGCGCTGCATAAAGCTTACAACGTGCAACTAGCTGAGGGTCTCCCAACCGCATGGAAAGTTTGAATTGTTCCAATGAGATTTTCCCTGCCACTTGAGCCTGTCACAAAGAAAATTGAGGATGCATCTTACAAAAGACTAAGTAAGAACAGGTCTGTAACTTACACAATGATTGAATTGATCACCTAATGCTGAAAAAGCACCACCTAGAGTTGATAGCCATGACATTGCATGATCTATTTCTTGTCGTTCCCAAACCATTCTAGTTATCCTTTCATTCCTATTTCAAAAACATATCATGAATTTGATACTTAGATTTCTGGATGGTGGCCTGAGTAGGATACCCACCAAGCGTAATCAAGAAGATCATATCTTGACTTTTGCAGTTTAATTAGTATCACAGAATTGTCCAGCGAGATTGACTTGATACTGGACTGCGCAAGACTTCGAAGTAGCAGGTAAGCTGATTTCCTATAGATTTCTGAACGTTGAAGAGTGTAAATATATATTGAAACTAGGAATGCATCAACTCCTCGATTCCTTAATTCAACACAGCGAGTGGATGCTTTCATGTGTACTCCATCAGAACAATTACTCTGATGAGTTGCTAAATGATTTTCACAGCCTTTGGATCTTTGAGAAATTGAATGAGGCGAGATAATAAGATCGTCATACATGGACTTTCTTTTGTAAATAAAAATTCTAATTTGATCCATGGCTCTTGCAGCATGACTAGGCTTCGAGGTTAGGTAGTTCTCATTTGGTTTTTGATGAATCAACTATAACCGTTATTCCACGAGTGATAGTGTCTCCTCGTTAATTAAAGACATGAAAATTCATCCAGCTGTCGGTCTATACATCGGTCAAACTTTGCTGCTCATCACATTATCGACATTAGCCGCACTTCATCACATAAATCACGAGTTCACAGCAGATTATAGCAGAATGCACTGAAATGCACGACCGTGCACGACACTGAAAACGTGCTGAAAACACTGTGATCAGCGTTGTGTACTTTAGGCTCACTACTTACGTTGTGTGGCGTACGTGTGGCGCGCTTTCTCCTTTCGTCCAATATTCAGCGTGATGTAATTATGAATATTTACATACATACTTAACATGTTATATAGGTTCTGAGTAAATTATATAGAATCTGCTAAGAAAATTATAGTCCTTGTGATCAAATTCCTGGAGTGCAATAAAAGAAAAGAGTATTTATTTTCAGCGATCGCTTTTTGAATAGTATTTATTGGGATTTTTACGGAGCTCTCTAGATGATGCCCAAGGAGATAAATCGGCGAGTCTCGGCAGATTTATACAATGATGTGAGTATGATCCCCTGAATTGTAAAAAAAAATTCGTGATTCTCTTGATGAAATCACTCAAGGTCACAGAATGATTTGTACAAGCAGATATTAAAAATATATATTCTGGCTCAAATCGATCGCTTAAGGTACCAACTACCAGAGCCTCGCCACAAAAATAATACAGAAAGCGGTATTCTTCATTACAATTATCGTCCCTTGAAAAAATTTCTTGCGACACGGCTCGAAACAGCCCACGAGTCACAAAAGGATTTTGAGAACGGAGAAGCAAATTCGACTTTGATCATTACTTCACAGTGCCTTGAACTGACAATAAGGAATCCTGAGAATGGGAAATACTCCTGTTCGAAAGGGAGTGATGAATAGCTCTTCAGTAATTCAGAAACGGGCACTGAACAGTACAAAGTTCAATTCGAACAATAAATTTGGGTTAAAATTTCATTGGTAATCAGAGACAAAAATTGTTCTTTTTTTCATCGGATATTGAGAATGTTTGTAAAATTACACGTTCCGTCGAAAGGAAGAAGAAACATTTACTCTAAAATTTTTTAATCAAGTGTAATTTTTTAATCAAATGTAATCTTTCAACTACATTTAGGGATTTTTTGAAAAATGCACTGTCTGGACTTTGGATGAATTTTCATGTGATGAGAAATAAGGAAAAAAGACGCTTGACTTGACTTGATTCAAGTTCGGTTTTATGCGGTTAATAGCTGTTTGAATAGTTCGAACTTGTTGAACTAAAAAATAGTCTACAAAGATCTAGTCGCAAGCCATCGCTGCCAAGTCAAATTATTATCTTTTTTTGGATGGATCGTTGGCGAGAAAAACTAATTGACATTAAAATAATAGTATTCATGGCCATAAAGATCAAGCCAGAAAACTTTCAAGACTTATTTAAATCACAGAATAGATATGATTCAATAGTGCACGATACAAAAACGCGAAAGTTGGTTCCTGCAGCGTAGGTGACTTTTGTCTACCCAACCGGAATCATCCTTCAGAGGCAAAAACCAGCCCTCGAGTATCATAGCCAACTTTTTCATTGTCTCGCGTGGAAGAGAAAACCGAATAACTGGAAATTCTATTGTTGGATGCATTCCAAGAGTTTTCAAAATTCATACGAGACCCTCATGAGTCATTTGACATTTCAAAATAAATATTATAATTTCAGTGTCACACGAATTTCGAATTCAATTTTCAACAATAATATTGAGACTGCCGTCATCGCTCTTTCTGCTGCTAGCGACCGTCACGATCGTTGGCATGTTGATACTGCATTCATCAATAATTAGCTCCACCTCGTCATTTTGTATTGAATTCATAAATTAGCCGTCTAGCAAATTCAGAGGTAATGATTAGAAAAGCTGAATAGAGTAATGACCGCTTTTTCAGCACTTATCAACTAAAATGTTATCAAAGGAAACATTTTTGCCATGCGTGACATGAAAACTTGTATAACACTGAGAGAGTCATTGATAGACCCAACTTACCTCTCACCACCTGTGAGTTTCTCCGAGAGATACCTGGTGATTTCTTTCTTAGTTCGTCAGTTCCTGAAAAAATCTCACAAATCACAAGTGATTTTACTTACCATTTTTCGATTATGCTCTGACCGCATGAACATCAAGAACAAGCTAAGTCATTGTATAGAGGTCTTCAATTATGTATGATCGGAGCATACTTGTCGAATCAACTTGATGGACATTGAGTACTATACGACACTGGAATCTGACAAGAGATCGTCACACTCACAATTCAATTGAATTTTTCTTCGGTCTCATTACGCAGATCATGACAACCTCTTCAGTTTGTGTGACCGATGTGCATGCTCAACTTCATATTTGTATGTTTGATTGTTAATATTCTGCCTCCCCAAAATTGGTTGATTCGCAGGCTTTATGCAAATTTTGGAGAAAGCCAAAACTATTTGGATTATCCTAGGGACTAATAAAATATTTAAACGAACCAAATTGGCTTCAAACCCGTAAGCAGGCCAGCCATATGTCAAAAAAACAGATTTCAGCAATATTCCAAAGGGATAAGAAAATTCTCACGGGCGTGGTTGATAACTTGTATATGCTCAAATAAGGTCACTTTCTACGTATTCTGACCATAACAGCATTTTTGAAAAATGACTGACGAGCGTCTACCAACATTAATCCGTATGTCGCGCCTACTCCCGAGTTAATTGGATGCAATCTGGAACGATACTTTGAAACAGGTAATACGAATCGACTCCTCTTTAAAATCATTTTACTCTTTTACAAATTCTCCACTATGATCTACGAAAAGAGGGATTATAATAGAATCGTCAAGTTCAACATAAAAAAAAGGAGTGAGATCATTGATGGGAGATCATTAGATTCAATAAAAGGTTTATTCGAACATTGATCCAACTTTGTTCTTCTTATTTTCATTTGTTGAAAGCAATAGTCGACTACAGAACCATATGAGCTTCGAGGAAGGATGCCCGGTTGCCGTCCGTGAAAGGGCCATTCACGTAATGAATTGAGTGTAATTTTGGATAATAGTAATTTAAATCCGTCGGATGAAAGCTTGAAGGTATGAATTCCCATTCAGTTTCCTTCCAACTTTCCTCAACCTCCACAGCCGGCGTTGTGCACAACTTTGGTGGCCGTACAGTTGACGCTCGGTCGTTGGGGCTACGTGAGTGTTGATTCGAAATTTATTGCGAGATTCAAAATTCTCGGGGGGTTACTTATTCCAATGCTCCGAAATCTTATTTCAGCATCATGACATAAGCATGACAACAGTGTAGATTATTCATCAATATTCTCTTTTGAATCCAACAAATTTGATTCATTACTACGCTTTGTAACAGTAAGATGTGGCATCAATAGAGAACTCATCAGCGGATTGGATGCGACGCGATAAGAAAATATTAGCTCGATAAATTAATTTCCTCAACAGAATAAGGCCCGGGGTATATTATCACAACATCCAAAAGGTGAATGGATGAACCGATATTTCTTACTGAATAGAAAAATTGAGTGGTTGGGTGTAAGAACGGTAACTCGAGTTAAACCGATTTTTTTTTTAATATTTCAAACAATTGAGCTCGTAAATCTACACATCCTATCAAATTTTGAGTGTCATAAGATGATAACTTCTTATCAAAACGGAGTCGATCCAAACAAGAACGGTACAACTCCATGTATTGGCACACTTGTCCGAGACAAAATGATCGTCTCGAAGCAGAAATATGTTTTTTAATGATATTATACTCTTCCTAATTAAAGCAGCCATATAAATATTTATCCATTCAAGGTAGAGATATCGATTTGAGGGATGAAAACTGCCGATCACCAGAGCTTCCGAGGTCGATATTTACGAAAGCGGCGTAACTCGGGTCAATAATGGTAAGAACGGCATAATTCTAAAATTTGTTCATTTTTTTATACATGATATAAGGGGAGAGAAAAAAGTCGGTGAGTGGGGGGAAAATATACATACTTAATAGTTTATTGAATTTCATACATTCAACATATTGTGTGAGAAAATGTGACTATGTTTAGTTGAGCCGGTACCAGTACCAGAATTCGAACTTATACAAATTCTAAGAAAAACTTTTAATAAAGATTTTATGCTAAACTGAAATTACTTCCACTCCAAAAAATGTTTCACGACACGCTATGTACAAAAATAACATGGATTTTGCATCAAATTTCCAGTTTGGATACACACGAGAAACCCAAATGTCAGGCAATGTTCTGACATTCGTCTGGGAACATGTTAATTCCGACGGACAATTTATCGAGATTGCTCCGTACATACGTTTCGACTCAATTATTCGGTCCATTGAACTCGTCGTAATGATTATCAAACGATAACCGTACATTATGTCTGTCATAAATCTGGTGGGCACGCGTTTTAGCAGACTCATAATTTCAGGTAGCTGTGGGGGGCTTTTCTATTACGAAAACATATCAATTTCTGATATACCTTTCGAAAGAAAATAGTTCCAGCAAGATAACCAAATCAACCAAAATATCACAATGGCGAGCAATCAGACTACTGGCCCGGTAATTTTACCCCAGTCTTCAGCAGCAACTAAGACAGCTGAAGAGAAACAGCCTGAAATTGAGGATTTAGCAGTTCCATCCATTTCTGAGATAGTGTACCCTATCAAGCCTGTTGTGCCAAAGGATCTTAGACTCATCTTCTCCCCGTTAGAGACGCTACTTAATAAAGACGTCCCGGAGTTTAGTCTAGATGCATTTGAATCAATGCACGTCGAATGGCGTATTGCTGTCGACATAGGCACCCTATTCACGGTTGACGTACAACCTGATATGCGCTTCCCATTTGCCACTCTCGCAATTGAGACTGCCCGTGACTTTCCAACCTATGACGTCAAGCCGTTTCCCCTTGTTACACCTGCATCTCTACTAGCATATAAACTTATCATGTTAACCCTCCCATCACTATTCATTGATCTTTACGTACGGCCACGCCAATCTGTTTTCGCACAGACTTGGAGAAATGATCACCGCAAACGTGACTACCTAGACCTACTAGAGAAGTTTGTAGTACCGCCAGATGTTGAAGACATCATTACAAAAATTACACCTTTGTATGATGCAAGACGCAGCAACGAAAAAAAAGGTAGCTATGGGAATGAGCCTTAAGACTTCAAAAGTAAGCAACCACCCAAGATAGAGCTTGCACAATGTCGGAATCGACAAAGCTCCGAAATTAGCAGGAGAGAGTAACGGAGGAGAGGCCCTCCTAATTGGGACCAAAATGCTGTCACGTGCATGACGGCCAAAGGCTATCTCCCGCTAACGGATCTAAAGTAGTGCACGTTGGGATATCTAACGTTTTCGAGGGTCTCTGACTAGAGACCGGCTAAGAAACAGTCTTATACCTGTCCGATAAACTTGTCCACCAAGGTTCCACATGGACATTAATGAGAATTGATTTTCTGAAGGGCAATACCCAGATTTAAATTGGTGGCCGACTTTGCAGATGAAGAAAATTTTGTGAGCTATGCTACATCACGTGAACGAAGTTTCTCATATGCACCGGAGATAATACCTCAGAGTAAAGATTCATTAGGAATCCTGTTTGAGCTAGGTTCTAATAAAGAGACCCAATAAATGGAGAATATCAAACCGAATTTCCGTGCGTAAACAATCACGCCAATTCAAAGATTCTTTAGGAATCCTGTTTGAGCTAGATTTCAATAAAAGATGTGGATTTGATTAAATATTAAAAACTAATTCTGAATCCTGTTTGAGCTAGATTTTAATGAATAAATGGAATACTATAGATGAATTCGAGACTCTTAGCAGATTTTTCGAAGCTGGATTCCGGAAAGAAAATATTTCGACTCGGGAATTAAAGATTCTTTAGGAATCCTGTTTGATCTAGTTTTCAAAGGAGGATAAATCATTTTTGGACTTGACCAATAACCGACAGTCCAGAGTTTCCGACCATATCAATCGACTCTCCGCAGTTCAACAACAGCCGGATCTGGTTGGTAATTGTAAATACAGCATAAAGTGAAGATCAATTCCGCGAGAATTGCCTCTACGGGTACCAACTTGGCTGTTAAAAAGACAATTGATCAATTCAGTGGATGCCATGTGCCTGTTTTTAATATTTCGAATAGTTGAAGATGACAGGGGATGCAGAGTTTGATCGGTGATTATTGCCGGCCATAAGATAAGGTTGATTATGTTCAAGTCCATGTCGTTGTTTGGAATAAATCGCGGCTGAACAACACCAGTTGAACCGGCGGCTATCTCTATTGCAGAATCGCCAATGGTATATACAAGAAGCTTTTCTCGGGTGGGTTTTCCGAGGAGAGTCGCGCCTTCTATAACAACGTGTCCAACAACAAGAAGAGGACGTTTGTGAAGGTGGTTCCATCCGGCCGCAACTCGCTCAGCGCGATTGACAAGACCGTTGGTGGTAGCTGGGGCGTCCCTCACACTCCCGTGTTGGAGGAACTCGTCCTGGCTCTGCTCATCACCCGGAAATACAACCTCAGGACTTTAGCTTTGGAGGGTGACCAATTCCTTCTCGATTTCCGCCGGAGGCTGCATGCCGACCCGGGAGGGGAGCAAATTAGTAAGTAATTCAGGGCTGGAGGGTACCCCCCGTACTTGCGAGGACACCATCGCTAGAATTCCCCCCCCCCCTCCCAGCTTAACGGATAGAGCAACCGCAGTCGAAGCGGGAGGTCCGGGTTCGAATCCTTAATCAGAAAGACGAGATTGTTGTAGTTCAAGGCCATTGATCAGCAAGCTCACGTGCCAAATGTGCTATGATGTGATTACATCATTCTCCTGTTCCACCAATAACAGAGTGGTAGTCACTGGATGTCACGGGAAAACTTGCAATGAAAGATTTAGTGAAGAAGATTGCAGAATTGAGTTAAGAATAACTGAGATTAGAAAGAAATACATCATTCTCGATAAAGTAAGTGGAAACACAAATCTGTCACTTCCAAGCTCCATCAGAAAGGCGAGATTGTTGTAGTTCAAGGCCATTGATCAGCAAGCTCACGTGCCAAATGTGCTATAATGTGATCACATCATTCACCTGTTCCACCAATGACAGAGTGGTAGTCACTGGATGTCACGGGAAAACTTGCAATGGAAGATTTAGTCAAGAAGATTGCAGAATAGAATGAAGAATAACTGAGATTAGAAAGGAATACATCATTCTTGGAAAAGTGAGTGGAAACACATATCTGTCACTTCCCAGCTTTGTATTCCCAACGACCAGCTGCAATAAAAGATATTAAAAGAGATTCAAAATGGCTCAACCTAGACAAGTAATAACAGCCGCGACGTTATCAGAAAGGCGAGATTGTTGTAGTTCAAGGCCATTGATCAGCAAGCTCACATGCCAAATGTGCTATAATGTGATCACATCATTCTCCTGTTCCACCAATGACAGAGTGGTAGTCACTGGATGTCATGGGAAAACTTGCAATGGAAGATTTAGTGAAGAAGATTGCAGAATTGAGTGAAGAATAACTGAGATTAGAAAGGAATACATCATTCTCGGAAAAGTAAGTGGAAACACATCTGTCACTTACAAGCTCTATCAGAAAGGATTGAGAGCATTTTCGAGTTGACGTTCTTCACAGACCTACATTCCTATGTAACGGCCCCGACAGTTGCATCCCGACAAATGTCACGAGGGCGACCAATATATTATATATATCCTGAGTGAGAATATCCCTTCATCAGAAGCATTGTCAGAGTTTTAGAAGATCTATTTGCTGCTGAAACACATTGGATACAACAGGATACATTTACTGGTTAGTATCTTTATCTCCTCTTATCATTTCTGGTTATACAAGAGGTGTTCCTCTGTTCATATTTTCAAGTCTATTCTAGGCAAACTCATTTTTTTTTTTAGTAAAGACAAGAGTATAGACAAGCCAGTGTTTTTCTTTGTGGTCTTTCATCTATGAATAGTGGCATGGAAGTCCCTCTCAGCGCTGGGCTGCCCCAGGAGTTTTTGAGGGTACACAAAGGAGGCAAGACTTTTATCCAAGCGGGAAGGCGCATGCAACGTATGCATGGTTTACGTGATGCTGTTCTCTCTGCCGGACTGGTAAGTCTGACAATGAGACTTTCTGTTTCCATATTTTTTGTTCCAATCATATCACGATTTTCCTCCAATTTTCCTCTCGTGGTATCGCAATGTGGGATCACAAGGGACCTTGACGGAATATCATTCTGATATGTCCTACCTAAGGCAACATTTAAGATTATTTAGTGCTCAGCAGGGTTTGAGAGAGAACCCCTTAGTGCAAGGTCTTTTATTCATCGTTCCCAGCAAAGGAGGTCCTCCCAAAACTGTAGCAGAGCTAGAAAACCGATTGCGGGTACGTATGCTTGAATACACGTGTTCATATCAATTTCGTTTCTGATTGTGATATTTTCATCACAGCCTGATCTTTTGCCTGGAGAGGATGCTCTAATAACACCAGAGCAATCGGAAGCTCACATCGAGGCTAATTTTCAAGCCATCCTCTGCGGTCAACGCAAGCCTATCTATGCAGCAAATATAATCAACGACGGTCAATTCAAATCCCATTTACAAAATACGCCATTCCATATTAATCCGGCTCGAAACAGCGGTATTAGGCAAATTCGTGGTGATGTGACTGTGCCCTTGCACTATTTTGCTCGTCGAGGCCGTTTTGAGATGAACATATCGAGCCTGGTCACCTTGATAGTGCCAGCAAGGGTCACTGGAGCGAAGAACGGTTCTCGAAAGGATGGGTCATTGTTTTTCACGGTGATTTTTTAAATCTCAATCTAGCTATTTGCCGTGACCTGAAGATCTTGAAATCTCACGGGGAAGATCTTGGTGGTATTTTACAGGGGTGTTGTTTCCGTCCATACCACAAAAGAATTGTTCTAACTCCGTCGTATCTTCGCCGGAATTATATAAGGTTCAAAGTCGTATACCAGGGTCCGGGTGATTTCCCTTACGTTGGTCCTCGTTGCTATCATTACTATAAAGGAATCACCCACGTAACACAAACAACACAAAGAACGGCCTTGTAGCTTGAGCAACCGGGTATGGTATGCTGCTGGGGCTTACCAACGAACTAGCGGCCGATACCGTAAGAGATACACCCTCATTCTTGGCATAACAAGATCTTGAAGGTTCTCTTGCGACGCCCCGGCGTCGTCATACAAGAGTCGACTCCGATTCACAGCGAGCGTCCCGGCATTTCTTGCGAGCGATAGCGCATAGGAGTAAGTACCGGCGAGTGTCTCTCTCTCTCTCTCTGAAAATGTGTGCAGCTCTCTCTCTCGCGTGTTCGCGGCACCTCGGTGCGTGAAGGCTCGGAAGCGTTCTCTGTAATTCTCTTTCTTTTTGAATAAACCTTTCCATCGTTAATTTTAACTGAACGCGTTGTCTCTTTTCTATGTTGCCTCGTGCCGTCTCTCGATGCGCTTCAGCGAATATTCGCGATTGACCGCCAAGAGGTCATCGGCCGAGAAGCAGAGGCGGTGAAAGCTGCGTTCCAGAGCCCGCTGTTCGCCAGAGTCTCAAGCTCTCTACAGCTCGGCCGTGCATAGCACTTCGCCGGCCGAGCGGTGAGGAAATAATTTATAACGGGCTAGACCCCCAAAGCTATTCATCAAAGATTCGTCAGGAATCCTGTTTGAGCTAGATGTTAATAAAAAGCGGAATAGTATATACGAAATAAAAATCTCATGAGAATCTTGTTCCAGGTCGATTCCGTCCATAACCAACGTCTGAGTAGACATAAATAGCTCCGGTGGCGGTCCAAAAAAGAGAAGTTATTGAGAAAGGGTCAGGCGAAGTATAAGAGAGATTCATTTGGAATCCATAGTGAGCTAGATTGCAACACGAATTTAATTCTTAACAAGACGGAAAGAGTAGATTCCGACCTTCCAATATTTATGGAAGAAAATCCCGAGAGAATTATCGTACAAATAACTCCATACTGTGAAAAAAAATCAGACGGTCTTTTCCAAACGAGACAATGAGTCGCAATTCAACAAAGCCATACCACAGGGGAAAATTTCTCGCTACAGAGAAGTCTCGTAGTTTTCAGTCCGAAGTGAAAACAGAAAATTCGAGATTCGCATAGGTGTAGGAATAGGAAAAAACCTTTACGGTTTCGTCGAAACGTATGGACGAAAAAATCGGAAGGACGATGAATTCAAACGTGAAACATTTCGTTCAAAATTTGATAGACTAACAACTTGGTAGTGGTTGGATTAGTACAGCTTGCAACTTGTGTGAAGTGTGCTAATTGCACTAAACCAGAACCAGTCGATATCACAGGTTTTGACTTTTTGAAATAATGATATGACTCTAGATCCGAGCGCTAAAAATAACCACGGAAAAAATTAACACCGGCAGCCCTTGGCTATAAAAAAGCAATAATGAAATTCGTCATTCTGGGATTGGCGGTGATGAAGGAACCGGCCATGACGAAAATCTGGGATGAATGCAGTAAAAAACCACATAATTGAGTCGAAACGTATGCTCAGAGCAATATAACGCTCCAGAATCTCTTGGGAAACAAAAGCATCTAGCTACGAACGTCTGAGTTACGACGGAGCTAGTTTTCAAAATGAGGCAATATTGTTGTTGGAAAATTTTGAGAGGAAGTCCGATGCGCAAGGAAGGCCACTTGGTCCTGCTGCAAAAGCAGGATTCAACAATAAGTTGACGGGCCGACATGATAACGTTCATCGGTAGTGAGGGTTCTTAGTGAAAATGCAGTTAAAAGATACGGAAATACGTGGCACGAATGTGGCGAAACCCGCAATTATAGAGAATCACGCCCTACTGTGACTTCGGATGCGAACCACGAGACTCGTGTTTATAAGTGAAACAGAAAGCAGTAAGTAATATGAAATTCTGAAAAGTGGCAAAACCCAAATATATCAAAAAACCCCAACTCGGGTCCAACCGAGGTGTATAATTGTGGGTACAATTCTGTAGAAAGACAGTAATGCATGAAAATTGAACAAAGGACAAAAGATTCGGGTATGGATGGGCAAAAGTTTGCCATATCGGAAGTGCTACAATGGACTCAAGCCAAGTGCGAAATCATGAGACCCTGGCACATTTTATGAATGCTAACCAGTCGCGATTTTCAGTCACGATTCCTATGTGCGTTTCCGAACCGCGTACCTGAATTTACAAACGGGTGCACCAGAGAGGTCAAAACCAACTATTTTTCCGGTTTCTTAAAAAAAAACCAAAGGAAATTCGATGGGTGGCTTGCTTACAGACGGAAAAGACTCCTATGGGTACAATATAAACATTTAAATCTCTCTGACTGAATGAATTGGTTCCAGGTGAATGCAAGGTGATCGAACAAATCAAGAGCAACAAGTAATTCATTCATTATCAACATTCCGCGTTTGGAGAGTGAAAAAATATACCACATTGGTTCAGACAAACTCCGGGGTCAACTGACTGGTTACTATCATTACGATCGGCGCTATAATTGTGTTAGATGAACAACAGGATTCTAAAAGAGGTAATTTCGGTTGAACATGGAAGTAGTGTCGAATTACAATTTGCATTGACAGGATACCTTACACGAATGACATCCACTATGTTCGTGATTCAAAATTCCATCGCACATGAATACTATATTAGAAACGCAACGCTACCTCGATTGATCACTCATCAATATTTCATGGCGACGATTAGAGAATCTGGAACCACTTTGGACCCACAACAGCTGCCGAAGAGTAGGGGATTCATTTTTCTGAGATTCAATGCACCTAACTTCATCCATTGATGTCTCTCGAGAATTCAGATTCTCATAGCAGCAAAGATGACAAACTTCAGATATTGAAGGGTGGTCGCAGCAGAACCTGCGGAGAGAATTAGTTATCATTATTTCATCCTTTGGGGATTAAAAATAGATTTGTAAAATCATTAGCGGATTAGATTAGTCTAAAAACCGATTATATGCTCGAAATCCCTCTCACTGTGACCAACCTCATTAGAACCACGGAAGCAATTTTCACTAATTTCGTATGTGCCAAGCATTCAATGGGCCGTCCAAAGTACCTGGTTCTAAACCTACTGAGCTCCTATGCAGGAAATTGGCTACCTGCATTTTTTTTGACACCCTAAACAAAAGGTATGGCAAAGTAGAGCAAATTTAGCGGAATAAGGTGCAATTTGAAAAAAAATTCTCAAAATTATTTTTCAACTTGTGCAAATTGTTTCAAAGTCGCGTAACTTGAAAAAGACTTGCAGTGGTCGAGTCTCGCGTGACGTCATATGGATACAATCATCGGCTGCGGCTACAGTGAAAAGATAGTCTGGCATGATTTTTTGTGACTGGCAACTTGAATGTTTTTTCAAAATGTGTTTTTTTCATAGTAGAGATCAATTTGTACAGTGAATGATTTTTCCCGTATTTTTTGGTTCATGTCAGTGGGTAAAATTAATTGGTAAAGTTACTTAGCTTCAATAACAGTAACTTTACCAATTAATTTTACCTATTAGCGTGAATCAAAAAATTCGGAAAGAATCATTCACTGTACAGAATGATCTCTTCTATAGAAAAAACACATTTTGAAAGAACATTCAAGTTGCCAGTCACAAAAAATCATGCCAGACTATCTTTTCACTGTAGCCGCAGCCGATGTTTGTATCCAATTTGCACAAGTTGAAAAATAATTTCGAGAATTTTTTCTCAAATTGCACCTTATTCCGCTGAATTTGCTTTAATTTGCCATACCATTTGTTTAGGGGGTCAAAAAAAATGCAGGTAGCCAATTGAAGAAACATTGGAGATACTATGCAATCCCTCGAACATTGTGACCACATTTCAAACTCTCATCACCAGGCTAATCATTTTCAAGATCCTACGTTAGCTCAGTGGCGGTTGTCAGACTCAATATAAAAAATTCAACACTTAGAAATGAAAATTATCCTCGGTGTAATGCCTGAGTCATCAGTATGCTAGGTACAGCACTAAAGACAGGTAAGAAAGTTAGTCCTTATTCAGGTATGAGAATTGATTGTTTGAAGACGTTTCAGAGAGTGGATTGGAACATTCCATTAGCTGAAAAAGAATGTCAAGAGTGGTTTCAGGATTCTGCAAGGAGCATTCCCGGTAGTGGAGTAGTGCAATAAAAATGGTGAAAGAATTTTGAACATTTGACTAATATGTTTAGAACATGGGACTGAACCACAACCTAAAACTAACAAAGAAATGACTTTGCAGCTAGTATCAGATTATAAGGATGATGAGCATAGAAATTATCAGGAAAAAAAAACAGATCATATTCAAATGCGAAATTTCTCTGATAGATAAGGCCTGAGCTCCTGAAAAGATATGCTTTGAACAGACTCTGACACCATAAGATTCTCTATCCAAATAACGACATCAGGACGATGTAGTAATTCTCGCGTGGTCATTTCATCTCGTATCATATTACGGTCTATAACAGCTCTAGAGTTGATTCTCATTACAATTTCGAGCGGATAACTGATAAAATCAGACGGGGGTGATCTTCCCAAGACACGAATACAAGGGGACAGAAAATCTTATCTCATGAAAAATGAATCAAATTTTACTGTGAGTTCAGGAATAACCAGAATATTGAAAGTAATATGGAATATCAACTAGGAGTGGGATCAAAACAAAGTACCATGCCTCTGTAATGTTTGTTTGATCAACATTGATCAATAAAAAATAAATTTCATTGGTATAATCAGAGGCATGTACTACTCAATGATTCTCATAAGGGGCGATCCATAAATGATGTCACGCTAAAATTGGCCAGACTCACGCTGAGAAGGCCCTTTGCCGACCCTCTTTTGTACATAGCCTGTCACGTTTGGCTAGACCCCCCCTTCTCCCAAGAGCGTGACATCATCTACGGATCGACCCTGAGGAGTGAAATGAAAAATATTTCAGGGCAAAAAGTTACTCTCCCGCATTACCCAAACAACTACGTCTGTGACTATTTCTGCAGTCGATTTCAGGCCAGACCCATTAGGATATATATACGTTCAAGAAGTCGTTATGGATACTGATTTTGTCTAGTAGAGCTCTTTACAATGTGGTAGTCGGAATAGGAAGGAAACATAGCACTCACCCCTTCAATTTCAAGAAGCTGGATGCATTCTGCACGATTCCCAGTTCCTGTTTCTATTCATGTGTATGACAAAATACTTTCTCATCTCTTTGTGACCTCACATTGGAAGCTCATGGGCTCCACGTATTGAATGAAAGAACTCGGGTTCACAAATTCATCCTCCATGTGAAAAGACGAAACATGTTTTCTTGATCTGACTAGATAGGCTGAAATGAGAATAATCCATAAGTCTCAATGTTCTACAAATCACATCTTGAATGATGATGTAATTCGTTTCGTGATCAAATTATCTTTGAAAATTCAAAAAACTAAAATTTAATCTTTATGACAAACAATTGAAAATACATCAAGCTAGTCCAAGTAAATAACTCTAGTTTTGACTTCTAGAAAATCAAGTTGGCTTTTGGAAGACTGCTGAAATTAACATTCATTCCATGAACTTGTTTCAAAACTATCTACAATTCAACCATTTGTGGGTGCAAAGGAGAGAGAATCCTCTCAATCAATCTATCTCTAAACTCTCTATCTATCTCTATCAACCTCTCAATCAATCTCAATCAATCTCTATCAACAGTGCGCCAGTACTAACTTGACCATACAGAAGTTGAACTGGATTCATTTGACTATATTCTGGAGTTATTCATAAATAAGAGATGATCTACCATAGAAGGAATATCTAACTCACCAGTCATATACCGATGCAGAAAAATCCAAAATTACCCATGAGGAAGCAGCAATATCATTCCACAAGTTGTTCCTTGAAGATGAAATACTAAACTCGAACCTAAAAAAGAAAATAAAAACCAGATGAATCATGATCATTCTAATGTAGTCACTTCACCCACTACACTAGCTGAGAAGCATTGGTTACTTTCAGGATGATATCAATTGAGAGACTACAAAGTCTTACTTTGAGATGGAAGTCCACAGGATTGGTTTTATATGACTCAAGCCAGAACATGACTTCAAAATCTGTTAGCATGATCAAGGGTATAATCATCATCCAGCCTTAATATTCAGAATTTCTGCAATGTAATGCTTAATAGATGGTAAAAAGATCAATAGTGATAGATGAGCAGTTATCATTTTGAGCATACAAAATTTTGACAGAAATCTAGGCTTTGGTTTAATATTTATCAAGTACTGCATATTTGCAAAGAGATTAGTTGAGCTCTGAGTCGACAATGGCTTTGTTTTCAGTGTCTCAGGCATCAAATTAACAAAAGACTTCATCTGAATGTCATAATTTCGTTGTAATAATCACATAATTCAATATGTATTATATTCAGAAAAGATTGGAATAATCGCTGTTGATGACAACTCCAATGGCGTGCACAGTTTGTACATGATGCAACTATGAAGTCAATGCTCATATACCTAAATGTAAAGGTAGCCAAATTTAAATTAGTTTCTTTCATGTAGAGCAAATGTTTCGGAGGTTCTCATAAAGATGCAAAGTTACTCCAAATAATTGGGAAAGTTTCATTTGAGACAGGACTCTACAGGAGCCTACATGCAGGCACATTGGATCACTCACCGATCGAAGCAGAAACGTTTACAGACTTCAGTAAGTTTTACAAAAAACGAGTACGACAGCGAGACCGATGCAGGTAACGCATATCTATTATGTGTCTACAAAATCATCATTGACACAGTACGCCTACGTAGTGGTGGATCCGGTCCCTCGTCCCCAGACCCACGCGGTTGGCAAGGTTATGGATGAAGAGGTCGCAAAGTGAAACGAAATGCCGGAGTACCCCAGGATGTGCCGTGGGCTGATTCAACGCAAATCAACGAGGATGGAGAGGAATTTCGTAAAAAAGCACAAGTGCAATTTCGTACGTCGTGAGCTCGGGCCCAACGCGGCGTAAAACATAACCCCTTCGAGAGCTCCGAGAGTTTGAATCATTGCGGAGTAGACTCACCGCAAGTGCGTAGCATGTAGCGCACGAGTCATGGTCAAGACGTACAGGAACGTTTGCTCTCTCGGCCACAGTGTCGACGTTCTCCTGAAGGTTATCCAGGACGCCACTCGATTGCTCCGAAACCCACGCAAGAGACGTGCTCGTCGGCAGGATCGTCGTCTCGTCCATCTCGTGAGCTCGCTACACCTCGCGTCGTCATCCTCTCGGAGCCGGCGAAGTGTAGTGGCGAGGGTAAGATGTCGTGGCCGCTCACCAGGAAGTCCTCCGCAGTCGAGAGTCTCGATTCGAGACACTCTTGGAGCAACTCGGGCTCGAAAGCAAAGAGGTTACGGACTTTTCTCTCGTGGCGGACTGTCGCTGACTCACTGACTGTCCGCTGACTCTCTCGCTCGTCACAGCGTCTCTCTGCCTTTGGAAAGCGAGCAAAGCGATTGGTGTTGATGCGATCGGCGGCCGGCTCGATGAACCAATCAGAGCTCGAGCTGACATTTGGCGGGAAGCGAGGACGGAGAGTTTGGTCGAGGGGCGAGGGAAGTCGCGCATATATGCGCTGCTGATATATCAGCTCAGAACAAGGAGCTGAAAGCTTCGAGAAAATTCGCCACTGCGATCGGAGCATCTCGCGCGGACCTCTTCCTCTTTTCCGTTTTCCTATTTTGCATTCTGCTTCGAGGGGGATGAGCCTGTTTAGGCCGCGGCA
The DNA here is from genome assembly GCA_030522705.1 of Eretmocerus eremicus. Taxonomy (NCBI): domain Eukaryota; kingdom Metazoa; phylum Arthropoda; class Insecta; order Hymenoptera; family Aphelinidae; genus Eretmocerus; species Eretmocerus eremicus. The sequence goes on from JAPYYZ010001417.1 coordinate 19,483, forward strand.
AAGAATGCGGTGTAACACGACCGTGAGTGTAACGTTTGCTCGATTCGTAAGAACAGAATAGGTGGATTTGCTTGATGATAGATCTATCGCGCAATAGGTATTGTATATACTCTTTGGTAGCACCTATGACACCAGTCGAGTCAAAGATATTAGCCAGATTGAGCATTTTTCACAGCCATTGGGTATCTCTATCAAATAAAATCATTGACTGATTATATTAATTACCTTCTCAACTGTCAAGTGGCGCGTCATTCGTTTCGAGATCTTTTACTTTTCGAGTAGTGTTCCGATTCAGCGACCTTTCCGTGTATTATTGTGTTGGCTTGTGTCAGAGCGAACCACAAAATTTTTCGCGTTTTACTCGATAAACTCGACAATTCAATCTTGTTTTGATAATTCTTTCTATTCAATAAATGTATCAAGAAAATTTAAAATGATGCGTTGCAAACTCTACTCGGACTAGAGGAACTAATAAGGCATCTCAGAAAGCCGACAAAAATGAATTATAATGTCACCTCAGTTTTCTCCGTTTGGGCTGTCCATTGCACGAGCAAAATTAATGTGAAGGGAAGGAATTTGGATTTTCTCGATTCTCTTGCACGAATGTTGAATAAATGAGATACTTGACGCACCGACAGTTATTCTTCGGTATTGCCGCTACTATAATATATTAGGATTTTTTTTCAGTGAATTTCTTGGTAAACTGTATGGATTAAGGTGGTTTAGGCGGTATTTTTCTTAACAATAAGAATCGCTGAAATTTTGCATAGTGGAAGATTTCATGGGTTTGAAAAACGTATCAATTTAACAATTTCAGGAGGGTCTTGAACCTATATTCCGAGATATTAATCCTTCAAGTTTTGACAATTTACACGGGAAAGATAGGGACTTTAGTCTTCGCCTCAAATATCACAAAAACAGAACAGTAAAAAAATCTGAAAAAATTCGTAGTGATAGCTCATTAGGAGAGGAGAATCTCTGTGAAATTGCGCGAAGATTGTCAATCTGGTTTTGGAGGAGAGCATTTATGTCGAGTTTCATCCAGATTGGTGGTTTTACTCAAAAGGGATGTTCAATTTCTAAATACTCTTTGGCATTTGTCTCATTTACATTGTGCTATCTGTCTCTCTCTCTCTTACCGCGTGAGCCACCTTAACAACCAACATTTCTCGAACATGCCACCCAATTAAGATCAAATTTTTCAAACAAATTTCATTGATGATTTGTCACATGAAATCAAGGTACACGCATTATGCATTCTGAAGAGAATCGCTAGAGCAAAAAGAATAGCAAAAAGACAAGCAATACCTACACATATGCGAATTTCGAGGATACCTATTATACATTTTCGATGCTTATCTAATTAGATTCTATCCAGAATCTACTCGCAATAATCCACTCTTCATTTTATTATAGAATATACATCACATAGAGCTATAAACAAAGGCGAATGTCCGATTGTTTAATTTCCCGATGAAAGATTATTTTGGAAAATTCGTGTTCACGAGGATTTTTGCTGTATATTTGGCATAGTAAGATTACCAAAAGATAGTGAGATTTTTTTTTATTTATTTCATTGAAAGATAGTGAAACTCCTGTGTATTTTGAAAAATGTCTGGGAAACGTAAGCAACCATCAATGAGCAAAAGCTCAGCCGCCGCCACCGCAGAAGAGCCGGAGGAGTTATGATTATTAATTTAAACCAATTTCTCGAAAATAAAGCTTACAGGTATGAAAATTACAACACGAAATTGCGGGCAAGTGAGATGGAAGCATCCTAGTGCATTAGCTTATACAAATCTATTATGATGGAATGGCGATGTCACATTGACTGGGAATAATGGAAATTTTTTTTATTTATTCGAAAGAACGTTCAATCTTGGCGTGAGATTGACAATTCTCGGGACGTATCCTTCATTTTTCAATAAGATTAATTCTCTACCATACGCGTAATCTTCCGGAACGCGATTCCCGAGGACAACGAAGGACATCTGATACGTAACTCTATTCTGGACGGAACTTTTGAGGAAAAACTTTTGAAAGTATACCGTCAATAGTAATTTTATGCTCTTGATAATATTTTTCGATACCACTGCAGAGGTGTACTTTTTCGTGTTGGGAACAACCAAGAATGTTACCTTAGAACTGATCAAAAACTCATGGGGGAATTTGAGGAAATAAAAATTTTCTTCACGTCCGACCAAATTGTTGCATCATTATATCTATTCAAATATTCATACCCATCATAGTCAATAATACCAATTTATTGTGGGATTTGTTTAGGCCTCGTCAATTATGGCGTCAATTCTCGTTTTCGTAAAATCCATTTCAAACTCAAAAAAAAATCGATGAGAACAATAGTAATCCTCATCTGAAAGAATGATACGCGTGTAGCAATCTCTTGATGATGAAATACTAAGTGAAATTCCGGTGTAGGAAAACTTCTGATTCTGATAAAAGCGCGTGCAATCCACTCTCGCTCCAGGCTCATATCAAGCGCACAACTATCGTTTCATTATATTTCTGCGAATCCTACTTTCCTGTTTGACTGTCATATGTTGCATACCGGTGAGTAATAATGTTGCATACGAGTGAGTCAGGGTAGGTGAGCCTAATTTGCTCAGATCAAGTCTTGTTGGCTGTAACTCGTCTCACTGCATAATTTAAAATCCAACTTGACTCATTTCGAAGCTCATTTGAGAATATTTTATCAAATTAAGTCAAGTACACTAGATTTTGATAAATCTGGATCGATTTGTCACAAGTTCGTCGACGGGTGATTTTTCTCGAGTTTTCCGTAGGACTTGCTCAACGATCTAAATCGCTGATCCTGGATAGGAACTTTTGATAATTTCTTCAGTATTGGTTCCAATCTGTTCCAATTACATGAAAACCATAATCATACAAACCCATTATATGAGAAATGAAGTGAAAATGTCCCACACTCTGTCACGGGAGTTTTTTTGACTTAAAAATTGTTGATTTTGGGATGGACTAGTGAAAAAATTACTGTTAATGGTCTACATATGACGAAAATCGATTTTTTTCACTATAAGTATTCGAAAAATTGATAGAAAAGTCATCAAATCCGGCACTTTAAAATGCAAGGATTCGGCTAAAGTATATGGACGGACAAGTTGGGCAATTTTTGTGAATTATTTATAAGTTGAGCCCGGGGAAGGATTTTACTATTTTGAAAAATTAATTTCAAACATGAAACCGAGGATGAGATCAAGAAAAAGGAAATGAACCAGGGACGTGAAAATTAGCTGACAAGCAGAGCACCAGGTGCGTGGATCATAGATGTAGATTACACTTTGGAAACCTTCCTGTCTATAGGCGAGGTGTAAAGAAATTCCGAAAAGTATTCTTGAGATGGAGCTATAGAGAGTATGATATCACTAGTAGGTCTGTATCGATCAACTTCGACATATTCAAGTTTACTGGTAACATTAATCTTATGAATAGCCGGTAGAAAAGCTCATTGGATTGAACCTTCCAGTATTTCTTTACATCTCACCAAAATAAGAAGATTCTCGAAACTGATTCAAATCTAAATCTGCGCATCTGGAGTTCTCTTTGCGAGTGAAAAACTTTCTACATGCCCTCGAGAAACATAACGAAGCAAGATTATATTAGGTTTTGGAAAAAGTAAAAAAGTTAATAATCGTGCGATCTCGCAGAAATAGGCGTTCAAAGGCATTTGTTTGTCATGGTATAGACAATGAGAAAATGAGAATGGATTAAACCGATTCAACGGGATCCATGCGCAAATTTTGCAAGCTAACGGGACGAACAAGAATAAAAAAAAAAAAAAAAAAAATGCAAGATTTGTATATATGTAAATTAGTCTCTCTGAGTCTAGGGTTGTTTAGGGTTGTTGCAGAATACAACTTTTCGATCGATGCATTTTTATAAAACCCGTTGTTCGATTTGTGAAAAACATTGAAAGATCAGAGACCAACCACGGACCTTTGCCTTTGTGATTGCGGGGCAACGCCGCAATCATTTGGAAATGACGGATGAGCGCATTTTGCGAATGCCAGGACCTTGGATACGGGAGGGTAGCTGTAGTGCACGATCAAAATATCATATAGAAATGAAATTGAACATCGTTTTATAAGTCTTTGAACGAGCTCCCACCGAAATGAAAAATGCCTCGAAAAATACCCATGCTGCGCCGCATCTTGCTCGAAGTAGCATTTCAACTGCGAGTAATTATTAGAGACAAATAGTGAGTCAAATACTTGAGGCATCTCCGTCATATAAAAATTTTCGTCGATTCACCTACATTTGAGTGCTCAATTAATGCCGTCAGCGTTCTGTAATAAACAAAAAATGAGGAAAAGATCCGATGAATGAGAGCACGTTTTTCCGCGTACAGATAACGCGCTTCTCTTCGACAGTCACTGTCAATGAGAGCTCAGGTACATACGCGAGAATCGAGGCTTATCTAGCCTTCCATCGATGCGATAATCTCGCCGTTTGAACCTCGTGTAAACATATATACCACGACGAGGACACGCGATAGATGACTCGTCATCGATCCG